>JAACJJ010000030.1:1800000-1950633 GCA_013368295.1 Psilocybe cf. subviscida
CAAATACTGTGCTTACGCCCTTTTTTTCCTTTACAATAGTTCTTCCCCAAGATGCCCTTCTACCACGGCCCCGAGGCCACCCAGCACCTCAAGGCTTTCATTGGCGATTACTACAATGAATCTGACAAGCCCGTCTTCAAGGCTCTCTGGGACACCTACAACGAATGCCAGTTCGTCGAGAATACCGGCGACGTGGTCTTCTACCGTAACAAGAAGGGCGAGGCTCAATTGCGCCCCGCCGACCAATACTACAAGAGGCCCTCCTACCTTTCCACGTAAGCATTTCTTTGCGCTCAGCCTGTGGATGCTATCCAGGAGGAGCGCGACGACGACCTATACGTTTGAGAGAAGGTGTATTCCTAGATGTGTACATACATAGACGAAGCAATCACTGTTAGATTCGAGTGTAATGTTTCGTTACATGTATACAATAAACTGCTCTAAAAATCAAAAGCTATTTCCGCATACTTTGCATAGTATTTGATCTTGATCATCACCATGGACTGAGCTCGCAACTATGTGAGTCCAGTGAATCGCGCGAGCTCCGGTCATCCTCTGTTACAATACGGCTTCGCCGAGAAGTTCCCATATGTATACTGGCTTCGGCATCAGCGAGCATCAACAGTATCCGTCAGTGACATTGCACGGTTTCTGCTTAATTTATCGCCTTATCACTGCCATGTTCGACATTGAAATGGCACGACGCCCGAGCAGAGCATAATGGGCATAAAGGCAAATGCACCGGTAGCTGTTGCCCGATAACTCGACGATAGATGATAATGGGTTCGATAATGGGTGCGAATAAGCGAAGGTCAAACGTTGTTCCACATCAGGCAATCTTGGACGTAGAGTCCACGTTGTCCAGGGGCTGTATTTGCGATCTTTGACACCGTCTGACATTTGCATACCCTGCTCCCGCTTATGCTCAATCAATGTCCACGAGAGTCTACAATCTGATTATAGGTTAGAATCACTAGGGCGTTCATAATTAAAATACCTGTGAATATAAAGGAGAATGGGGCGGCGTTCTGTGCGAAGCGAGAGCGAATGGATAAAAGTAAGTGCGAGCCTCAACGACTACGGAATTTCTATCGAATTTTTTTTGTTCAAAAAGAGGCCACGATTCCCCGCAAGTCGTGATGTGGCGCTTTTTCCAAAGACGCAGTAAGCCATTCTGTGACGATAGAAGGGAGCTAACAGTCGAGGAAAATTGAATGCTCGAAAACCATTCTCAGAGAGATGGTGCTCCATAGACTGCTCCAATTTGTATGAAATCAGAATGTGCTCGTCAAAAGGAGTCGTTTGCGTATTTTTTTCATGAATTGAGGGGCATCTGGCCTGGAGACCAGTATGTTGGGGTCAGAATTTCGCAAGTTCGATTTTGGAGTGAGTGGGCGAGGGTAGGCTGGTCCTGGCTGCTGTGATCAGGCGCTCCAGCGAAGCTACGGCGGCTTCTGGAAGCGCGGTATGTATGTTCACACACACACACATACTCTGCTCAGTTTCTTGTTTGTATCAATAACTCTCATCCTCAACTGCAGGCGCATCCTCATCCGGATTGTCTCCCACATCCTCCTCGCCCTTCTGTCAAGTTTGAACTCGGCCACCCTTGTCTCTTGTACATTGACGCATGTATTTACCTCCATATGTTAGGCTGTTGGCTACTGTTAGCCTACGTATGGTAGCTCTCGGTATAGTGTGTCGTCTCATAATCCACAAACACAAGCAGTGCGCAAGCTCACTACTCACCCCGTTCGGAAACTCAATTCACTCTGTCATCAAACGCAAACGAGTATATCTACTGAAATTGGACAAATTAAGTGACACACGCTAAACAAAGACGAGGCACATAGCGAAGATTCATTGGCAATTCTGACGTTCAGGTGTTTCGTTGACTCTCGGGTCGTCGTGAAACAATATGGTAATGGGTTGGATGTTGAGTTCAGCTGCTAGTACGTGCCCATGACACTGCCGTTATTTTGTTCTAGGTGTGAATACGAACTGAGTATTACAGGCCCTTACGGTTGAACGCATTTCCAAAATAAGGTCTAACACGTGTTTCACCAGTTAATTATCAGCCAGCAGATGTAATATAAAGATACAGGAGCTTCTGCTCAAGTATAATTAATCCATGATACCAACCCGCCATTGTCGCTACACAAAGCAGCGCCAACAACATTCAGTAAGGTCTTGGCGTAGTATTGTACCGGCTTACTAAGTCAATCTTCTCACGGGGTGCACCCGCTGTTCCCTGGAACCACGCTCGGTGTAAACGGCCCAGGAAGCACCTTTATGAGCCGGCTGTCAATCCTAAATTATTCATGGTGAGTGGGGGGGCCAGAAATTCACTGTCACAAATTCAGAAAACCGATTTTGAATTCGGTCAATTGACAGATACTCGATACTGTGATGACACTCTACATTACTCATGAACGATCAGAATACCTCCATTACACTTTTCGAAGACCGATTTCAGGCTCGTACACCTGGTGCATGCTCAGCGATTCCTCTCGCGTACGACGTGCGAAGCCCAGACAGACTCGCGCTGCATACAGGGCCGCCGTTACAAGCATTAATGGGGTAGTGGTAACCTGGGTCGTTGCCATCAGTTGAGTACGCATTGTCTCGACCCGCCGGGGGTTCGATTCCCTCTTAATGCACGCTTACTGCTTTTTGTGAAGCTTAAAACGTGATGTTTTTCAGAAGAACGGTGGACCAAGGAGACCTGGTATGAGGAACCATAAGACATAGTGCCACTCAGGTACTATCACTTCACGCTATCTCGTTGAAAATCCATGGAGAGCGGAGGTTCTTCCTCACTTGTTAGAACACACACCTAGGATAGGTAAAATCTTCGGCTACACACAGGAGAGCCGACGGTGACTAAGTCTCGTGACAGACAGCAGAGCCGATGTCGGCCGGCAATCACATTGTACCGGCATGACACGGATCCGGCCGACCGGCTACTAGGTAGCTGATGCAACAGGTTCGGCCAGCTTGTTACATGGCCCACGGAGGCGTCCGACAAGCCGTAGAACGGAGCTGGCGGAGTCTCCGTGCATGGTGGCGGAGCTGGCGGACCATCGATAGATGGGAGCAGGGGGGATGGCTACTGCTAATGGGTGCCAATTTACACATGCAGGGTCACCTGATAGTCACATAGAATGAAATTGTCTACTGCAGAGCCTACTATACTACCACAGTAGTTTGCAGTAGTATACATACGTAGTCATACAGCAGAAATACAAAATTCAAGTATTTTAGGCACATTCACTGTCCTATAAGGCTATATTATCGTAACGGAGCTCCGATCTACGGAGATAACGGAGATGCCGAGCCACGGCACTTCCGAGATTCTGAGAATATAGTAGCAGGGTATTCTGACCATTGCTCCACACTTGCAGCTCTGGCAGAATTTCCAGCAAAGGGACAAACAGGATTTCCTACATGTACATTGCAAGGTGCACATGATCAAGTACAGATATAATATATGTATACTAGCCTACATTACTGTAGCGGAGCGCCGATATGCGGAGATTGCGTGGAGGCTGCGCTGTGCAACTTCAGAGTACATTGCAGCAGTGGGGTCTGACAATTACTCTGCATCGGCGGCCTCCGACAAGGCGGCAAATATATTTTCCCACGATCAAATCGATCGATGTGCATGCTCGGAAATGCCGCCATGCATGCTGCATCTATCAATCACGTCGCCAGAACACATAATCTGGTGGATATTATCTTTTGATAAATTTAAATGCCTAGAGAAACGGTACTGCATATGAAACAGACCGATAAAATGGCCATATGGATAAAAGACACATGTGTGTGAAAGATATGAGGATAGAATCATAAATGACAATGTTCCCATTGATTTGAAGCCACAGAAAGGTAAATGGAATAGTATATGTAGCATATATATGTCATATATAAAGAGAATTTACATGTGCTCACAATTCTGACAGGTTTACATTCAGTTCTGTAGAAATTAGTATTCACAGCCACCATTACACATCCTGGAAGTCTATTTTACATTCAACCTGACTGAAAATCTACTCAGACAGTGGTAGGATATGAAGGTACAGATCTACCACTCTGAATTAGTGCACAAAAAATTCAGAGACACAAATGAGCAACAATGTAACATAAATTGGTATGTGATGGCTGAGTATAAACAGATCAAATTAAGACTGATGTGTTTTGACTGAACACAAATTGACAAAAATGCTTATAACTTTGCTTCCTCTGGCCCGTTTTCCGTGCGACATATCTTGTTCGATGCGTAATTTTATGGAGTACAGACTGGTGAATTTCTCGGAGAAATCGGATACGATTTGCAAATAGGAAACCGCGAATACGTGATTTTGACCGAAATTCAAACATTATGCATACCTCTTTTCACCCATATAATCTCGTTCAGAAAAAAATCAGGAGCATTCCATAGAAGCAAAACGAATTCTCAATGTCGTTTAAGTGGTGTTCGGAGTATTTTGGGATTTTAACATGCATATTTGGTCAGGTAAGTTTTTTCAATATCTGTATATAGACTCTATAGAAATGTCCACAGTTCATGCCAAAATCGGAGCTTTCCGCAAAAAACTCACGTCTGTGGAGATCAATAATTTGCTCCGTCGGCCTCCGACTCAGACATATACTGATAGAGTGCATTTATCTCGGACCTCCGACGTTTTGAGTAAAGCGGACTCCGCTTTTTTGCTCTGAGTGATCTGTAACTCTAAGAAAATAGCAGTGGCATTGTAAACTCTCACTCTTGTTGTATGCTTATCTGAGTGGTATCTAATTCATCTTCTAAAAATGGAATCTTCGGAGACTCCAAGTAATGAATAGAGTTACATATACCAGAGATGAACAGCTACATGCATAGGTATTAGTCTGTATATATGATACTATAACTCCAAATAAATTTCATCAATGAGCATACTCGTATCTGCACAATTTCAATTCTGTGCAACAGTCGGAATCTCCGACCATCTCCGCTTTTTTAGAACTCAATATCACACTTGCACTGGCCCACATTCACTGTGAAAATACTATTATTTGCTATGCTTCTATGCTAAATTCAGTGGAATGCAAAACTGAGAGGCATTGAAGTTTAACATCAATTTGTGATGCCCTCTGCTCGGCGCCGCCGTCCCCGCCGACGTATTTTACGGAGTTTCTGACCTCCGCCGACATACCCGGCCGAATCTATGTACTACCGTACATTGTCACGACGCGGCCGAGCCGGTGTCATCGCTTACATAGTAGTTATCAGGCCGAGTCGGCTAGACCTGTCTGATATCGTACATAGTCACACTCGGGTATACTATATATAACTGTGAGAAATTACCTATCATATGTGGAACACATTCATCGTAGAAAAAACAGATAGTACGTCTACTTTGAATGATAGGTGCAAAAATGCGCGATATAACGGCTTCGGGGAATCGTAGTTATTTTTTCAAGTAAATCCTGGATAGAAATCCCGTAGTCGTTCAAGTCCGCCCTTGTCAATGTCGTCATTGTATGCACGCGCCCTGCTGAATATTACGCTCGCATTTAGCCATTTGCTCATGCTTCACACAGTACACCGCCCCGTGCTCCCTTAGATTTACGATCTACAACAATGTTGATTATGAGCCCCTCGCAATTTTAATTCATAATTATCTTGCAGACTTTGTGGACATTGATTAAATATGAACGGTACCAGGGTATATAAATTTCAGAAGATGCCAATGCGCGTATACAGGGCATCGAGTCATTGCCCATAGCCTATATAGTTGAACCTGTCATAATTCACACTCATCCATGGACAACCGAAGTATGGGTTCAGATAATTCTCGTATTTTTTGAGCATTGCAGTATATGATATCTTGATTGCGTTTTTAGGAAGTTCACCAGTTTCCCAGGTTGATAGTGTACCAAGTGATATGCTTGATTAGACGATGCTTCTAGGATGCCCGCCAGTGGATCAACACGTGTCCAATCGCTTATGCTACCTCCTCGACGTGCGCCAGGAAATGGGGGGCAAAAACGGTTGATTCTAGCCAAATAATTTATTTACGAGCGAAAAAAACGCGTGAATGTCGTCGAAATGCTGACAGTTCCGGCCTGATTAGGTCTTACATCTGTGGGTTTTTTCGTCGGATCCCCTCTGGGTTATGGACTGTCATAAGTTTTAAAGTTTTATGGCGTTTGCTACACTTTCCCTGCCTATTGAACTGGTGGACCCATGATCCTATGAGATGTCACATGTTATGGGTGGTCACAGTCATGGGCTACGGCAGGTTCGACAGTGGGCCATTGCTCGGACATGCACTGTGCCGATCACCGAATGTGGGCATTGTATGTGTGTGTTCGTAAGCACTGCAGGGTATGTATTCAATTTCTCTTCCTCGAAAAAGTCTCAGCGCGATGATTGTCCTCAAGATTCTCCTCTTGTCCACTCTTTTCATGGAGCCGCCCGGATTCACATTCAGCCCCGGCCACCGTCGCGCCATCCACGCTCATTCAGCTCTGCTACATCCGTTTCTTTGGCATCCAATGCTGCGGGAACTCAGGTCTTACGTATCCTACCTCAACGGCAGAGTCACGAGGTACGTAGGGCAATTGAGTTAAAGTTAGGTCTTACGATTCGCATCTGCAGACCAGTCGTCTGGCCCAACAGTCTCCGTTGCGGCATTGAACTCTCTGCTTGTACTGTTTCAGCATATATGCTAGCAGTTCTTTTGGTAGTACAATATATCACCATGGGTGCGTGAGAAATTACGTAGACCAGGCAGGCGAGCGGCTGGCTTTCGCCATGCCATCAATGGCATCCTCAAAATAAGCGCCCGTGGAGCGAAGCTCAAGATCAAACTTTGATTAGAATAAGGTTCTTCTTACATTGTTATAAAGCGAGGGAGTATCGAAGTCACCTCACTATCCCCGCACACCTACGAGATGTCCAACCCTTTGCTCGTATTCTTCAGTCGATTCCCCGACCTCCGCTATACGCAGAATGACCATCCATCCCTCGCCTTCCAGAGGCTGCGACACTTGCGACACTTGTGGGAGCCGATATACGGGAACGATGAACACAGGCTGAAGCGAGCCTATCGCAATGCTCTGACTCAGGAATTCAACAAGTTATTCGGCACGGAAGTCGACGATGTGGATGTGTGGCAGAATCTCTGCCAGCGCATTGGGATAGAGATACCGCCCAATGTGACGGAATGTCGCGAGGTACGATACTGCTAGCGGATCAGGGATCAGGGGCTGCTCACGACTGAGGGTTCCGCCTTTAGCTCATCTCTAGAACGCATGTCAACCTCGTCGACTTAGTCGACGCAGCGCAGAATAATGGGAGAGTGAGGGTATTTCCTACTGTGCAAGATCTGAGCGACTACACGAAGGAGAAGGGGAAAATCTTTCCTCGCCACAACATTCACGCTGGCGATTTCCTCCAGTATCTACTAAGGCATATTGCTAACCCCAGCCAGGACGATAGACGTGGCGAAGAAGGGTCCCGCGGGCGACCGGGCAGAGGCAGAAGGGGTGGCAGGGGGCGTGGGCGCGGACGCGCAGGAACAACTCCGAATGCGTGATATAAAGCCTTTCGTTACAAATCAAATGTCGACCTCGTCGATGCCGAGTGGAATGATGGGACAGTGACAGTACTCCCTACAGTTAATGATCTGAGCGTCTACACGAAGAGTACAAACAAATCTTTCCCCGCGAAAACATTTACGCTAGCAACCTCCTCCAGTATCTGCTGAGACACATCCACAACCCTATCCTGGATGATAGACGTGGCGAAGGAGGATCCCGCGGACGAGAGGGCAGGGGCGGGAGAGCTGGTAGGGGACATGGGCGCGGACGTGCGGCGATAGCACCTGATCAGTAAAAATGTACCGAGACCCTGCTCACATATTACACATTCTGGGCGTGATCAATATGTACCGTCGTTTTCCAATTGGATGACCATCAGTTCATGAACTTGAGTTTAAGCAAGAAAAATAAGTGATGAGAGTGGGATTCGAACCCACGCCCCGGAGGACCAGATAACCTGGTGAGCATCAAATGCTCTGGTCCTTAGTCTGGCGCCTTAGACCGCTCGGCCATCTCACCGATGAGTGGCACATCAAGTTCGATGTTCTTGAAACTGGTGAGTAGGCAATAATCGCCCATCTTTATGCCCAATCAATTCCCAATATTATCGACACAGTTTGCCTTACTTTCCTCTCCTAAAAAGTGCAGTTAAAATGCTATTATTACATATACTATGAATCCAAAGGACAAATTTTGAGCATGGCAACCTTCCTGGTCATAAATTCACTCGTGCACTTGTGCGCATCCAAGTCGCATCTTGGGAAAATTTTCATCATGACTTCGTTTGGTTATATACTAATAAGATACAAGCACTGTGATTAATCAAATACTTGAACGACTTCGCCCAGATACACTTCCCGTCCTTCTCGATGACGTCCTGTTGGAATGTGAACGGGACCACGAGTCAGCGGCGTGTTCAACGAAGATGAATTTTTGTGAAATAGTTGACGAAAGGTCTGCAAAATGAACGCACCCCATGACACGGAATAATCCTTTCAAAGTCCCAACCCGCGACGGTCTTTGCATCGCGGCGCATCGCTCTATGGTGAAGATGGCGCGATCAGCAGTTATTCAATGTCTTCGGACGCAAAGGAATACATACTCGTTATCTATCCCCAATCCCCAGACAATATTCGCCTGCGTCCACGATGTCGCTCCAAAGCTCTTCATCCCCAGTATTTTCGAAGATTCAGTTGTCTTGAATACTGCTCACCCATCTTCGAGAGATTCCTCAGCAAATCCGCTTCAATCGGGCTCTTGAACGGCTTGTGCAGGAACGCGACATCTTTATTCTTGAAGCCAGAGAAGTAGCTGCAATTGGTCTGAGTAGATACATGGTTCTTTCGGAGAGGTATGTTCGGTTGCTTACCAGTGCTCGATCTAAATTGGAAAATTCAAGTGTCAGCGGTCAACTCAGAGTGGTAAGCAGAGTGCCGAGCTCAGTAACGTGCCTCGTCTTCGAATCCACACTTGGTCTCGAGCGGGACACAGCCCCATACTGTATACAGACAGATTAGCATTCACGGTTACACATACGCGTAAGCTGCCTGCTGCTACGTAGAAATTTCGGTGAACTGGGGTGCCCGTTCAACTTAACTCATTCGTTTCTCACTTTTCATTGTTTCAAGGCGATTTCCGTCTTTTTCAGTTGTATTTCTACTATGACGTCAGCTACTACTTTCTAATACATGGTGACCGTTAAGAAAATGGGGAAGTCAAAGAGCAACAGCGCGCGCAGCGTACGCGACGATCCGACGACGCTAAAATGGAGAAGAGGGGGGGAGGCAAAGGTACAGGGAGATGGTCGATCGGCAACAACAGGGCGCATCAGACGCATCAAATGGCTATTGCCAGGGCTTGTGTTTTGACTGAAATGGATCATTTGAGGCACAAAACATGTGGAAAACGTTTACAAAGAACCGTGCCATGTCCTGGAGCCATAACTTTTGATTGTCTTCTACTTGTCCTGACCCTCTCAGGACATGTACGTGAATTCTTTGTTTTATTGAGACAATACCTGCAGATTATATGTGCTATTAAGTATAATTATGATCGACAAATATTCCATATGTACGGCTTCAATTCAGAACCCAACGCCCGCTGTGATAATGGGTCTTAAAAAGTGCGATGACAATAGCCCAATATAAATAATGTAGAGCCTTATAATTTTATCGAGCATCTGGTTTATAACCAACAGCTGTCGTTTGGTTGGGCGATAGAGCGTGAGTACGAGGAAATGATAGTGGGTGCCCATGTACACGCCACGTGAGAAGTTTGTCATTATTCCTTTTTTGGCGGGACCACAGATGGTGTTTGGTGCTACTTTCTTCACCGACGACGGGGTCAAGTTATCGTATCTTGAGTGAGACTACGTAGACAGTCCTCAACTGACGCAAACGTCGTTCTTGGTCAGGTCAACTCTCTTTGCGCTGACCTCGCTCCAATGAGCATGCGGGTTCATTACATACATATTACTACTGACTTTGAGCGTATCGGATACCTAATATTGAATCAGATATTAAAGCTGATTTCAGTATGCAATGACCTAGGTTCAACGCTTCCGGTCCAACCTCCGCACCGCGAACCCTGGATGGACGTCGGCGCCCCAGGTCGCTTATTGACGATGGATAGGGTGGGTAGATCTGTGTGATTCCGACAGATGGCAGCAAAGAGTCGAGTCGAAGTCGAAGCGGCGCGGTGTTCTAGTGCCTCATCAAGGTCGGTCTGAGGCTTCGTGCCATCGTGTTGTGAGTATCGGTTTTTCGCCCGGTCCTCGTCATCGTTCACGTATCCCATCTACTTCCCATCCGTCCACCATGCACTTCCTTCCGATCTGCAGCGGTCCAAGTCCCCGCGTTCTCCATGCTTCATACACCCGCTGGTGCCAGACTCCAGACGTGGATCCATCACGCAGCCATGCATGTGGTATCGGCGTGGCAGGCATGGCGGAACACGACCGCTTGATCACAAGCACAAGCCTGGGCACCTCCTCCGTATTCAAGTTAAGTTTGGGCGGGGCGGGGTGCTTTACAGAGTTATAGAGTAGGACAGGTAATATCAGGTGCGGGTGGTGGATGTACACGCTCTGCCGGAGCGCAGTTAGCGAATGAATTTCGAGTGTGGGGTGCTGGTATGCGGTATAGAGGTACGACCGCCGAAAGAAAGAACGCACACTGTACCATATAAATAACGAAAACGCGCCGTTTATTTAGTGGAACGCGCTGCCTCCCACTTTGAACCACCTTCGCCGCCCACTGCGATTACCGCCTGCATATGTGCTTGGTTTGTCGTTCCCGGTCCGTCTACGAAGACGAAAATACAATTCAAAAGCGGTGCAATTTCCCGGTGCAAGGCGGACGATTCAAGGAAGGACACTGGGTACGGCTGATCTCGCGTCGCGCGGCGCGGACGTGGGTTCCGCGCCAGGATCGGGAGGTTGAGGGCGGGAAAAGAAGAGAAGAGAGGGAAAGGAGCCACGAGGACGGTCCACACGACGTGGTCGTGGTGTCTGCCGCTCTAGATCTCCCTCTCGTTCTCGCTCTCATTCCCGTCGACATCCTCGTTCGCGGCCTGAGTCTTGCTCTGCACCGTCCTTGGCCACCGTCTCGGTCTCGGTGCTGCGGTGCCACTGGGGCTAGTGACTCCTTCCTTTCACTTCCCCTTTCCACCAGCACCGATCGATCGAATGAACGCACAAACACGCGCGCGCGGCACGGTTCCTTCGTTCAGCGTGGTTGACATATGGGACTTTCCTTGTCTGCCGCCTCATACGCCTGGGTACGGGTCGCGACAGCTGCAGGAGACGGTGGACAAGTGATAGTTAATGTCGACCAAGGCGACGGTAGGGGGGGCGGTCCCTTGGATTCGCGGCCCGAGGCATTTTGGAGCAAGGAGCAGCGCGTCGAAGGGGAGGGCAGGTATCCCGAGGTATTGAGCATGGGGGCTGCAGGCGTCTATGCGGTTGTGGGTGGGGGTGTGGGGGTCCATGCACCGTGCGGACTCAGCTCGGAGGCAGGGGTAAGAGCAGGAGGGAGGACAAGGGCGAGGACAAGGCGTGGGCGAGCAAAGTGCAACGAGGGGCCGACGCGGGTCGTTCGGGTTGGGATCGTTGAGATATGGGGCGGGAGCGAGACATGGGCTTGAGCGGTAGCGGAATGTGGGCGTGAGCCCGTGTTGCGTTCATGATCGCGGCGCCTGCATGTTGGCAGGAGGAAGTGGCCTGAGGTAACGGAGCGGAGGGGTTGTAAGAATAAGATGTCATGGCAGCCGACAGGATGGGATGGAGTACCGCCCACCGGATTATATGCCTTGTTCATGTGGCGTCGCGTTGTGTTCGGTTCCTAGTCAGCTAACAGTTGCCTCAAATAGCGAAGGCAGCGGTAGTGGACATGAGTCGGTAATCTGCACGCAGATTGGGCTGCAAGGGATGCTGGGCACGCGGAGGAGCTGTCTGTGAGTGGGCGAGGGGAAGGGTGCTGTGCCAATCAGGAGCGTGGCCGGTGACAGGTGACCCTAACTCTCTGTGATGCCATCGATCCAGGCCACCCACGGGCTGCTCCATATCTTCATATGATCGAGTCTCCTCCTACTAGTATTTAATATGTTTATCTGGGTTCGTTGAACAGACCCTGGCGCTTGTGTTCCAGCTGGCTAATAACGTTCTTCATCGGCTCTTGAGCCACCACACCGAACATTAAAATCGCATGTATGCCTCCTTCAAGCTTGAATGAGAAATCTAACCATGTGTATCTAAAAATACATGTCCCCTTCGCACGACTTTGCCGCCTGGCGTAGAGCCTGTCATCCTCATATTGCGGATATCTACCCCATATTTGTCTCACGTTTTGTGCATCGTGAGCATTGGCTTCTCTCTTTACGCGGAAGTGTAAACATGGAGTAGTGCAATCGCTGGCGGTGGAATACAATCCAGATGTGCGACTTTACTGATCTTTAAAACGGTGTTTAATGTCGCCGATCACTGTTCCCAGGTGCTCCGGACTGTTATGAATAGCACAAGTTTCTAGCGTGTGCATAACTGCCCCCAAATGGGCCTTCAGAATCTATTAGTTTGTCATGTGGGCTTAATGAAATTCCCTCTGTGTGCACGAGGCCGAACGCTGTACTTATATCTGAGGGAGCATTTCTGCTACCCTTCGACATAGCCCTTTCGCATGCAGCAATGCTCATACTCCTCGCAATGTTTGTGCTTTCAAACTCCTCTCTTGGTGTACCCTTGTCTGGACCCGCGGTCACCCTTGCGGAACCGCTGAACTGCGACCTTACCCAGTGTGCCGTTGCAGCTGCGGACGCCGACATCCATCCCCTGAGGTCACGATACGCAATTATCCAGACCTGCCTGGCAACTCTCTTTATATGCGTATGGCAATCATCACACCCGAATATAGTCGACCTACGGCAACCAGGATTGAAGCGGATAGCGTGGAGGTTCCTGTCAGCATGCGGCACACTGATTGCACCGGAAGTTGTGCTTGTGGTGGCTTTGGAGGAGCGCATTGAGGCAAGCAAAATTGCGCACCAATACAACACAGATTTTCTTCTCAATGGTAAGAGTTCGCTTTCCAATCTGTCACTTGGAAGCGCTCATCTGGTTGAGAAGTTCCAAAGAGGTTGTGGTGGCAATCAACATGGGAATCAACAAAGGCGTGGTTCTATCCTCTTCCAAATGACGCAACGAGATACGATTACGTCGAGCCATGGACCACATCTCACGGATTCTTCATCCAAATGGGCGGTTTTCAATTGTACAAGGATAATTATCCCAGCGAAAAACTCGACTATGATCGTTTTTCTGAGCTCCTTCGATCCGGGCACATAGACCCTCCTCATACGTACATCAGTACACGGGACCTCGAAGACCGGAGCAAGGGAGACGCAATCTCGAAGTCCATCGCCATCTTTCAGACAAGCTGGTTTATCCTCCAGTGCTTCGTGCGACTAGGACAGCATCTACCGCTTAGCGAACTAGAGATCTTCACCTTGGCTTCCGCCGTGCTGAACGGTGCTATATATGCCGCTGACTGGGATAAGCCACAGGGAGCGGGGGTAGCAATCCGTCTGCCGTGGAAGGATGGATACTCAGTCGAACAGCAGACATCCTTTGCAAGCAATCAACCTTGCGAGGGTAGCATGGAGCAACAGCGCAGTTGTGCACCTATTATTCCAATGCAAAGCCTTGGCGGACCAAATATAACCCAAGGAGCTGACGGAGTGGTCAATCCAGATCGCAATTCAACCCCCACAAATCCATCGAACCGCTCTTCAATTCCGCTACTGGATCATCCAAGAAATCAAAAACTTCCAGTGATTTACTTCCCAAACACAAACTCTGAGCGCATGCATTATTCTTCCGCCTTGAGGAGTATGTCTGACAGCAGGGCAGCAGCTATAACTTGCATTGCTGGGTCAGTCTTTGGTGCTATTCACTTCTTTGCTTGGGGTCTGGAATTTCCAACCAAGATGGATCAAATCACATGGCACATTTGCACAGTTGGGTTGACTTGCATTCCAATTTTATTATCCGGAAGCCTCATCATGGGCAAATGGGCAGATCTGGATGAAGACGGCAAGATCACAGTTAGTCTGCTGATGGCAACAGGTGTGGTTTATTCATGTATGCGTATTGCAGTAGCTGTGGTGTCCCTGAGAACCATTCAAAATCCACCACCAGCTGTGCTCTTTGATATTACATGGACATCATTGATACCTCATATAGTTTGAATTTGGTTCATACGCATATGCTTGTCCATTAACAGAAAAAACCGCTTGGTTTTCTACCTGTTGCGATAATAAATTGCCTCATTTTGCGTGATAATACTGTCAATTTTGTGCTGAGAAGTAATGATGATACTGTTTACTTTCGTAAAACATTCTCCCTCTGGACTGTAGTAATATGAACAACCTTCGGATCTACTGGTGACTATGGAAATTGGATTTGTCAGGCTGTTTTCAACAGAGGAATCTGTTATTATATTCGCGACTAATCTAGAGAGATGTTTGGCTTCCAAGTTCCAATGTCAGTCGCGTCAGGGATCACATTTCTGTGATGCAGATAATCTTTCTCATAAACCTCCGACTCGATATGGTGAAGATTCTTTGAGATCAAGTCAACATATTTCTACTAGGGCGTCTGACGGCATACAATTATGCAAGAGTAGATTACATGACAGTACTTACGAACCCCTCAAGCACATCAATTCACCAAGAATCTAACTTTATTTTAAATTCTCAGGACTCTGGAGTCTGAACCGTAGAGTGGACGAATTAATATTTGCACGGCGGGATTGTACTTACAAATCTACAAGATTTGAGGTTAACTACACCGATTAGAATGGACGCGGTATGGAGTGGCAAGCTCTCTATTGATCGGTCTCGTATGTCGAAAGGGTGCGTACATGTCGTCGTAGCGACTTATTCCATCTCAAGACGTAAGAGGCACAGAACCAACACGACATCGCGCGCTGATTCCAAACACATAGATCCGAGTCCAAATCCAGAGTCATCCGGACTGTGCCACTCGAGTAGACCAGACCAGACCAGACCTCGCTGGGTGGTTCCCAGTAGGGTGGTCGTGGTGTCTTCTGTTCTCGTTCTCGTCGTTGTCCTCGCTCGGGTTCACGGCCTGGGTCTTGCGCCGCGCCGTCCTTGGGCACCGTCTCGGCCTCTGTGCAGAGATATAGTGCGTGACTCCGTCCTTGCGCTTCCTCCATCTAGCAAACCGACTGAGGGAATGCGCGGCGCGATTCACTCATCCAGTGGGGTTGGTCTATGGGCTTCCGGTTTCCTTCTTTGTCCGCCTGCTCATACGCCTGGGTGGGTTGTGCTTGCAACAGCAGCGGACGGCGGTCGAGTGATAGTTGATTTCGGCAGAGCGGCAGATGTGGCGATGACCGGCACGAGGCATCTCGGAGCGAGGAGTAGCGCATCGAAGCGGAGGGCGAGAGAGGGTGGATATCGCAGGGTATCAAGGGTGGGCGGGTAGCGGGCACCTATGTATGCGGATGTACATTATATGCTGTCGTGGGTGGGTGTGTGGGGCTGTATGTGGCGTACGGATTCAGCTCGGTGGCAGGGCCAGAAGGGAGGAGAACAACGGCGAGGACGAGGACGAAGGTGAGAACAAGCACAGTTCAACGAGGGCCGGACGTGGGTCGTTCGGGGTGCGGTTATTGAGATATGGGGTCAGAGCGAGAGACGTGAGCTTCAGCACAGACTGGCAGCGGAACTCGAGGCTGCGCGTCACGACACCTGGACGAGGGAGGAGGCGTGAGGCGCAAGAGGGGTGAGTCAGATTGCATGGCAGAGAGGCAGACAGTCGATGGGCGAAAGGAGTAATACTCACCGGATTATATGCGTTGGTACCCGCCCGTCGACGTAGGTCTCCGTAACCGTTCGTCAGACCCGACCATAAACTTGGGCAACGGAAGTCAATGCGTCAAAGCGTACGTTCCATGCCGCGTGGCGTCGCGCTTTGTCTGCTTCCTAGTCAGCTAGTGTCTGGCGCCCAACAGTCGACTCCAAAACCAAGGACAAGGGCCGTGCACATGCGTGTATGTCGTCGGGGGTCTGGACATATAATGAATGAGTTGAAGGGGACGCGAGGAGGAGTTGTCTGTGTGTGCGCGATGAAAGGCGCTGAAAGCTCCCGGTGTTAGAATCAAGCCAATTCAATTTCCTTATTTGCTAGGGGTCGACTACGTCTACGGTGGCCGAGAATAGCGACGCTCGAAGATTTTGTATGAGGCTCTGGCCGATATGTACCAAAGTATGCCAGTGTAACTATCCAACTATAGTGGTACATGCTGAACGAGGAAATCGGCTAACAGTGCAGATGTGTCCGGTCCGGGATTGATGGCACTGATGGCAACTTCCCAGCCACCGACCTCTCATCACAGTGGGCTCAACGAGAATACATACGCAGAAACTGAATGGTACGTTCAATTTGTATTTAGAATTCATAAAAACCATGTAGAAAATATATTTTGGCCAAGTCACAACAAAATTCACCCATGCGGTTCTCGGCCACCGTACAACATTGCCTTGAGGCTTGCTGTGATTGCAGATATATGATACTTAGAGATGACGTCGGCGGGTCAGCCTGAAGTCGCTGGTCAGCTCAAGTCAGCAGAATCATCCAAGAATCATCACGCAAATCAAGTGGCTGTGGAAGCGTCGGCATTTGCCAGTAGTTACTTTTCCTTTTCGAGTCGAATAACGGATGTGGAGGAGACTTACTGTTTCACAGCAAGCCAACGGATCCTGTCTCGATGTCAATTACGTTCATATAAATACGGACACTTCTCATCATAGGCATTCGTCTCAATCTTCTTTATCATGTAGTACATTCAATCTATGTCGCCGTCGTCGCCGTCATCTCACCCTTGTCCCCTCCCGAGACCCAACGGGTGGTAACACCGGCACGTCTAACAAATGCTGATTGCATGTTGTGAGAACCGAATATCTATAGGACACACGAGAGACGAAAGAGCTCAGTGTCAGGGAAAGGTTGACGACTTGGTTGCATTCTGTACCTATAGGACACACGAGAGACGAAAGAGCTATGTCTACATGAGTACGAGTACATCAGTAATCTGTGGTCCGGCTATATATGGCTACGTAGTGCTGTATAGTGCTCCATAGCTCCATAGCACACATAGCAAATCCTACTGCATTTATAGCGCTACATAGAATAGGCTGCAATCTATATAGATGCCTCGAGAGACTACATAGCATTCTGTAGCACTGTATAGTGCTATGAGCTCAGGACTAAATATGCTTCAAATGGTTTAAATGGTCCTCATAAGCTCGTAAATTATAGAAAGATCATGTTTATATTGAATAGTAGCTACAACATGACTATACTCTACTTTCAGTACGTACTACTACACAAATCATACCACGTTGGACCGACTTCGACCATGACTCCTCCAGTACCCCACACGCCCGCGCATGACAATATCAGTAAGTAAAACAATGTGACCCGCCTTGCAACTGCCTTCGCAGTACGCATTTGGACTCAGTGGCCACAAAAAATCACAATAGAAGGGTTGTTGTCGCCGTCGTCAGTTGTCGCCTTTGTCACCAGCGTCAGTTGTCGTCGCCGTCAGTCGCTGTCGCCTTCATCGTTGCCGTCGTCGCAGTTGCCGTTGTCATCGTCGCAGTTGCCATTGTCATCAGCGTCGTTGTCAGTCGTCGTCGCCGTCATTGTCGGCGTCGCCAGTCATTGTCGTCGTCGCCAGTCGTTGTCACAGTTGCCGTCGTCGCAATTGCCGTTGTCGTTGTTGCCGTTGTCGTTGTCGCAGTCGTCATCAGCGTCATTGTCGTTGTCAGTCATTGTCGCCGTCGTTGTCGTTGTCGGCGTCGCCAGTCGTTGTCGCGGTCGTTGTCGTTGTCGCCAGTCGTCGTCACAGTTGCCGTCGTCGCCGTCGCCATCGTCGTCGTCGCAGTTGCCGTCGTTGTTGTCGCAGTTGCCATCGTCGCCAGTCGTCATCAGCGTTGTTGTCGTCGTCAGTCCGAGTCGTTGTTGTTGTTGTTGTTGTCAGTCATTGTCGTCATTGTTGTTGTTGTGGTCGCCACGTACCTTGTCGTGCGTGCATCAAAGCACGGTCGTGTGTTTGAGGGGAATGAAGTGGTGGGGTGGGGTAGGATGTGGTGGGTGTTGAAGAAAGAGTTGGTTCGAAGTTCAAACATTGAACTTTGAAGACGTTGCCACGTTGCCTGGTCAACACGCACGTGAAAGCTTGATAAGCGTCATGTGACATTCGATGTCACTTCGCACATTCAAGTCCTTTTGCGCTTGTTGTGTCAACAGACGCACGATTTCCAGTGCATTATTTGCAATAGAAATATGTTAGAGGTTGAAAAGGCATTTAAATATTATCTAGCATTAAAATTCATGTGAAGGACAGCAGTCAATGCTGTGAGGAACAAGGAGGAACACCTTACAGTGTGGGAAAACAACCGACAAGAACCTAGGTTCTTGTCGGTTGTTTTCCCACATTGCTAGAGGTTGTTGACAGTGCCTCAGCTACAAGGACCTGAGTTGAGTAATTCAATTTTACGTAGAACTATGTAATGCTATATAGTGAGTAATTCAATTCTACATAGGACTATGTAATACTATGCAGGGAGTATATATATCTATAGACGCTATGGCTGCTATGAATTTTAGCAGGGTTGCTATAGTTGGCTATGGCCGGCTATGGCCAAAATCACGTTTTACTGATGTATTCTCGTCCTATTTCTCGCTTGGCCCCTTCGCCTCGCCCAGTTTCAATCCTTCAACCGCGTCCCCAACACATACCTGATTTGGACGCTCTCAATCGATTATCAGTTGGTGATATTTTGCCCCAAGTGGGACAACGTCCCGTACCGCGTTCTCCTTCTGTATTTCCTCCTCCGAGTCCGACTGTTTATTCACCGCATCAACCGCTTCCATCGAAGTTGGAATTCTTAGAACCTATTTCTGAAGAGATTCCTGACTCTATACATTGCCCTTTGCCTGATAGGCAAGCGTCAGCAGACGTTATGCATTACCCTGCACGCGATCGTCAATTCCCAGAACCGCGTAATTTTCCTGGGGCTCTTCGCATGCCTTCCCCGAAAAGCCTCAAAGCTGATGGTTATCACTACTTACATGGCGCTCCTTCGAATTCAGTTCCCCCTCAGCATATTGGCATGGCTCCTCCGCTGGGTGCCTCATTTGCCCCACAGAGAGCTCGTGGTGCGCAGGACAAGTATCCTCCGCCATCCCCTTTGAATCTAAACCGTGATTCTCAACCCTCGAATTTTGCTCTTCGTCGGAATGTTACACCACCATCTTCTGAACTTGCTCATACTCCTCCCCCCCTGGATACGTACCTCCTATAGCTACTATTGTTCAATGTACTCCCCTTTTTCCTCATGTTAAATATGGTGATTTTAAACCCTTACTTTCTTCTAAGACTGACTGGGGACCGTGGTCGCTTGCGATACACAACATGGTCACAAACTCTGGCGTATACGGTCATATCTGCAACGACCTCCTCCCTGGTGAGGTTCGGGATCATATTGAAGACATGCCATCGGATCCCCCCATCCTCCCTCGGTACCCTTCACAAGCGGAATATGACTGGAGGTCAGATTGGTGGTGGAGGGACGGACAGATTAAGCAACTGATGCTCAGCACAGTCTCTGTTGCTGTCCAGTCAAGCATTCCAGATACCCAGTTTCGACCAGACGGCACTCGTGCCACTGCGCGTCATGTATACTGCTCTCTTCGCCACCTCTACGGCAACATCGACTACAACTCTGCTATTCAGGCTGAGAAGGAAGTTCGGAATACGAAGTGCGGGACCTCACCTGCCAACATCACAAAATTTGTGCTTACCTGGCGCCGTTGCTATAATACCATCCAAGCCACCCAATACACCGACTTCACATTACGGTCCATGCTACAGATCCTTGCTGAATCTATCCCCCATAGTGCCAACGCCAACGTCCCCTTCCCTCTACTCCAGCTGCAGCATGACGTCTCAACGCATGCCCAAGTCACGGATACGGCAAACCTTCCTTCCCTCGAGGACTGCCTGAGTCGCCTAACGACAATCGCCGGTAACCTGTCGAACGACCCTTCTGCACAGTCTTCATCGAGAGGGTCTTGCACAGCCAAAGACTCAACTCCTAGCGCTTCGGGATCTGGAGCTGGCAAAACCGTCACCTGCTCCAACTGCAAGAGTGGTACTCATCCACTTGCCAACTGCTGGCGCCACAACGGCCCTATGTTTGGACAGCGAGATGTGGTGTTAGCTCGTAGGGCAGCCGCAGCGAATGCAACATCTTCGACTACGGCAACTACGACAACTACTTCTACACAGAAGATGGCCAAGTCGAATATGGCCGTGCCCGTTATTCCTCCCACTCAGCCGCCACCCACAGCGCCAAATACACAAACCGCTTCATCTACGCCTCGATCTAGCACTACCAGCGCGCCGACTGTACCTGTCACCAAAGGCCAATTTGGAATGCCAGTTTTCTCATCGACATTCGATCCTGAAACTGGCTCCTCTGGCATCACGGACGACTCAGACCTTGTCCTCTTCGATGACGGACACTCTTTTCACAGTAGTCATTGTTCCGGCGCCAATGACTCTGACTCACAGTCGGAACCTCTCTTCAGCGAGGTCGAACATGCTGCATATCGATCGTCTTACGCAGCCGTGCTGGACACCGGCTGCACCTTGCATTGCTTCGAATCTCGCTCTTGCTTCTGGTCCTACAGCACTACTGACCTACCCGAAATGAAGACAGCCAACTGCGGCATGCTCAACGTCGAAGGAATGGGAGATATTCACTTATCAGTTCTTCTTGACGGCATTCGGCTTGTCCTTGTACTCCGCAACTGCCTCCATACTCCTGATGTTCCAATTAACCTCCTCTCTGTTGGTCAGTGGCAGGAATCCGGTTTTGCTATTCACTTCCCTGCTGCCCCGGATATGGAGACAAAAATCTACTTGCCCACAACAGACCCTCAAATTGCTGGTCGTCACTTCACTGCCCTCCGCGTTGGACGTCTATCCTTCTTGGACTGCCATGTCATTCCTCCCGACGACATCAACTTTGAGTTCGCTTCCCTGCCTCACGTATCCATGCCCGCATTCACACCAGCTGCGCTCACTCCTGACCTCTGGCATCGTCGCCTTGGTCACCCTGGTCTGGAAACCACCAAGAAGGTCCTAACCCAGAAATACGCTTCTGGAGTGGAGTACAAGAGCCCGTTTGACCTGTCTACCCGATGTACTTCATGCATCATTGGTAAGACGCCTCAACAGCCGTACGACCACAACGCGCGGCGCGCCGACCGTTCACTTGGGCTCCTTCACATGGACCTCTGCGGACCCTACCCCGTCCAAACCCTTCGTAAGGAACGTCACTGGATTGGTATCCTTGATGACCATATGAACTACGGGTGTGGCCACTTGCTTGTCTCGCGCGACCAGTCCTATGACGCGTACATTGAGACTGAAGCTCGTTGGGAACTCCAGACAGGCGAGTGAGTTCATGCAGTCCGTATTGATGGTGCGAAGGAACTGGCTGAGGGTCGCCTCTGGGATCACTTTAGGTCCTGTGGCATTCAAATGCAGGTTGTTGCTCCTTATGCTCACTCTCAGAATGGCAAGGCGGAGCGCTGGATTCGAACCATCCAAGACCGTGCTGTCACCTTACTTGCTGACTGTGGCGCTCCTCCTTCGCTCTGGGGGTGGGCTGTGCTGTGTGCCATCTACCTACACAACATCCTCCCGACTACCACCCTCCCCAATGACATTACACCATATGAGCGCATGTTCAAGAAGAAACCCGACCTCGCCCACCTGTGCCCTTTTGGGTGCTTATGCTATCCTATCATGCCTCCTGAGCTCCGCCCTAAGGGGTCACCCCGTCGCTTCGAAGCTGTATTCATCGGCTATGATACTGATCGCATTGGCTGGTATGTTCGTGACTTCAATGGTAAAACATGGTTCTCTCGGGACGTTATCTTCAACGAAACTGAGTCTGGCTTCACGTCATCGCACATTCAACATTTCCATCGTCGACGCTCTCCTCGTCTCAACACCATTCCTTCTCCTTCCATGTCGCCATCACCTCAACCCACACGTATTCTCCGTTCTCATTCTATTGCCGCTTTCACCGACATCATCTCCTCTCGTGATTCATTCCTGTCCACATGCTCCCTTCCTTTATCCACTCAGACTCCATTCCCTATAAAAAATCTCCCAATTCTCCTTGCCCTTGATGACCTATCAACTCTATTCCCACTTTCCGAATATTTCTCATTATCAACAATTGAACCCAAAATCATTTCTTCTTTTCATCGATATCATTCTTTCTTCAATCGAGGCCACATTCCTCGCAATTTTAATCCTGATCGTCCTCCTGATACTTTCAAAGAGGCTGTTTCCCGCCCTGATTCCGATGTTTGGCGACTTGCTATGGAACGCGAGCTTGCTAGCCTTCGAGATCGTGGCGGTTTTCTTCCCACTTCCTTACCTAAGGGTCGTCGTGCGATAGGACTCCGATGGGTCTACGCCTTCAAAATGACACCTGAAGGGAATATTATTCGTGGCAAAGAAAAAGCCTGCCTTGTTGCCAAAGGCTTTAGCCAGCGGCCCGAGGATTTTGGTGAAACTTATGCTCCTGTTGCTCGTCTTGCATCCCTTCGCATTCTATTTGCATATGCTGCTTCTGAAGATCTTGAAATATTCTCCTTCGATGTGAAGACTGCATTTCTCCATGCCAAACTTCCTGTATCCGAACGTGTCTATGCTTCCCAGATACCTGGCTTCCCACTTGATGACCCTTCGCTTGTGCTTGAAATTCGTGTTGCCCTCTATGGCCTTCGACAGTCGGCCTGTGAGTGGTATAAATTAATATCTTCTATTCTAATATCTCTTGGACTACGTTGCTCGGATATGGACCATGCCGTCTTCATAGGCATTTGGACGACCTCCCCCGACCCATCCATACCTCTCCCTCCGGATGGTCGTCCCCTTATTCTCATGGTCCCTATTTATGTAGACGATGGCCTTGGTCTTACCAACTCTGCCCCTCTTTACCTCTGGTTGATCAAGTCAATTCAGGAGTGTGGCGTTGAGGTTATTGACCTTGGTCCTGTGGTTCTTTTTATAGGACACCGAATCCTTCGTGACCGTGCTAAATGCACCTTAACCCTATCCCAGTGTCCCTCCATTGTCGAGCTCCTCAAGCAGCATGGACTGACGGACTGCCACCCTGCATCTGTTCCGATGCCCATCCCTTTGCACAAACTGCCGCCGCCGCCACCAAATGCTCTCCCTACCATCAACGACGATAAAATCAAAGTCGAATATCAGAGCCTTGTTGGTAGCCTCATCTACATCGCCATCTGCACCCGCCCCGACATCATGTTTGCCGCCTCCGCACTTGGTCGTTACAACGCCAATCCCACCCGCGCGCATCTTATCGCAGCCAAGACCGTCCTCCGCTACCTGAAAGGAACACTGGATTACGTTCTTATATTCCCTGCACCATCCGACACTATCCCTCCCCACGTTGCGCCTCACGTCAATGCTTGCGCTATCTCCGACGCCGACTGGGCTGGTGATGCAGTGGACCGCCGGAGCATATCGGGCTATGTTTTCTACTACCGCGGCGCGCTCGTTTCATGGTGCTCGGTCAAACAAAAACTTGTGGCTCCATCCTCCACTGAATCCGAGTACTACTCCCTCTCGCATGCAGTCCACGAGGCAATGTGGATGTGCTTATTCCTAGCGACCTTATCCCTCCCGCTACCAACTCCGTTTCCTCTACTTTGTGACAATCAGAGCACAATCGCGCAAGCAAATAACCCAAACACCACCAATGCGCCCCACTCTAAACACATCGATGTGCGGTATCACTTTGTCCGCGAACGTATCAAGGATAGGACTTTCCACATGGAATGGGTTCCTACTGGAGAGATGGTCGCTGACCTGTTCATGAAGGCTCTTCCGTTCCCCAGTTTCTCCAAACATCGGGCTAGCCTTGGGATTATTCCCGACCCTATGCCTTGATTTATGGGGGTGTTTACTGGTTGTTGTCTTATCTTCGATTTTTTCTACCACGCATATTTCTACTTACACCTTACCGATGATAATTCTTGTCTTGTTATTCATATCAGTTCTGATTTACCTCACTGTTCTGGACTGATGGGGGTGTGTCAGACTGCTTCCTTCGTCATACGTCTTCTCTGCCATTCACGTAGTTCATTGCTTGTCTTCAGTCCATCACAGTTCTTGTCGATCATCCTCATCACTATATAGACTCACTATGTACATCGAGCTCCTCAGTTGTCAACCTTTCCCTGACACTGAGGTATGCATTCCATTCTACCGTTCTGTATACATCAGTAAAACGTGATTTTGGCCATAGCCAGCTATAGCAACCCTGCTAAAATTCATAGCAGCCATAGCGTCTATAGATATATATACTCCCTGCATAGTATTACATAGTCCTATGTAGAATTGAATTACTCACTATATAGCATTACATAGTTCTACGTAAAATTGAATTACTCAACTCAGGTCCTTGTAGCTGAGGCACTGTCAACAACCTCTAGCAATGTGGGAAAACAACCGACAAGAACCTAGGTTCTTGTCGGTTGTTTTCCCACACTGTAAGGTGTTCCTCCTTGTTCCTCACAGCATTGACTGCTGTCCTTCACATGAATTTTAATGCTAGATAATATTTAAATGCCTTTTCAACCTCTAACATATTTCTATTGCAAATAATGCACTGGAAATCGTGCGTCTGTTGACACAACAAGCGCAAAAGGACTTGAATGTGCGAAGTGACATCGAATGTCACATGACGCTTATCAAGCTTTCACGTGCGTGTTGACCAGGCAACGTGGCAACGTCTTCAAAGTTCAATGTTTGAACTTCGAACCAACTCTTTCTTCAACACCCACCACATCCTACCCCACCCCACCACTTCATTCCCCTCAAACACACGACCGTGCTTTGATGCACGCACGACAAGGTACGTGGCGACCACAACAACAACAATGACGACAATGACTGACAACAACAACAACAACAACGACTCGGACTGACGACGACAACAACGCTGATGACGACTGGCGACGATGGCAACTGCGACAACAACGACGGCAACTGCGACGACGACGATGGCGACGGCGACGACGGCAACTGTGACGACGACTGGCGACAACGACAACGACCGCGACAACGACTGGCGACGCCGACAACGACAACGACGGCGACAATGACTGACAACGACAATGACGCTGATGACGACTGCGACAACGACAACGGCGACAACGACAACGGCAATTGCGACGACGGCAACTGTGACAACGACTGGCGACGACGACAATGACTGGCGACGCCGACAATGACGGCGACGACGACTGACAACGACGCTGATGACAATGGCAACTGCGACGATGACAACGGCAACTGCGACGACGGCAACGATGAAGGCGACAGCGACTGACGGCGACGACAACTGACGCTGGCGACAAAGGCGACAACTGACGACGGCGACAACAACCCTTCTATTGTGATTTTTTGTGGCCACTGAGTCCAAATGCGTACTGCGAAGGCAGTTGCAAGGCGGGTCACATTGTTTTACTTACTGATATTGTCATGCGCGGGCGTGTGGGGTACTGGAGGAGTCATGGTCGAAGTCGGTCCAACGTGGTATGATTTGTGTAGTAGTACGTACTGAAAGTAGAGTATAGTCATGTTGTAGCTACTATTCAATATAAACATGATCTTTCTATAATTTACGAGCTTATGAGGACCATTTAAACCATTTGAAGCATATTTAGTCCTGAGCTCATAGCACTATACAGTGCTACAGAATGCTATGTAGTCTCTCGAGGCATCTATATAGATTGCAGCCTATTCTATGTAGCGCTATAAATGCAGTAGGATTTGCTATGTGTGCTATGGAGCTATGGAGCACTATACAGCACTACGTAGCCATATATAGCCGGACCACAGATTACTGATGTAGGTAACGTGCAAGGAAGAATTCGAAGAGCTAGAATCTGACTCCGGTTGCTGTAACGAGTAGGCATTGGGATGGTGACCCAGCTGGGAGGCAGGACGAGAGTGAGACCGAGTGTCATGAATTAAGACTGAACGGTTATCCTGATAATGACCAGGATTTGAATCCTGATGATGACCAGGATGAAGGGACCAGGGTTCCCGATGTTGAACAGGTTGCCAGTCACGAGAATAAGTATTGGCAGGCATGCGAGAGACTGCCCGAGAAGAAAAATCTGCTGGGGTTCCCGGGAACATCTCAGGCACGAGAACTTGTTCGGGATGAATTGCGTCAAGCGATGGCTGAGTGGCAATAACAACAGGTATAGGTCCAATGGGACCAATGTTTCGTGAAGTAGAATAAGAATGCGAAGACTCATCAAATAATGCAGAACGGCCAGATGCAGACGGAGGAGGAAGCATCAGAGGGACATTAAGGCCCGGAGAAGCAATGCCACTGCCAGTGTGACGTGATTTATTAAGAAGCAGAGTCGAATGAAAAGAAGAACCGAAGCGCTTGTCTGACTCAGCAGAAGGCAAAGAAGTATGAGGCGTGAAATTTGAACGCGAAGAAGTGGAACGAGATAGAGGCAAAGGAAACTGAGCCGCAATGCTAGCGGTGCTCGCGGGTCTGGATGAAGACGGGAGAGATAACTGCAAGGCGTAGGTAGAGGCATAAGCAGAAGAATAATCTGTAGGAATGTCTGGGGTAGGAGGAAATGGAGCGTCATTACGATGCATGAACGAATCGTGAGTGGGAACGGTAGAAACATAAGAAAGTGTAGCAGGAGAACGAGCAAGGGGAGGATTTGTAAGGCCAAACGAATCAAAGGAAGGGACAGCAGTAAGAGGATGAGGGATAAGAGCGTCTTGACTGGGGGGACCGGGCAGCTGCGAGGTAATGTCAACAGAAGGCAGGGAGGTGTGCGAACCTGAGGCTGCGCTTGCGAGGCGACGCGAGGGCGGCGGACCAACAACACGGTTGCGCAGAATGTGCTCGGACATTGCAAAGACGGAGTCGACAGTTGAAAAATATGCGGTTTAAGGATAGGCCCATAACCTGTGAGAACCGAATATCTATAGGACACACGAGAGACGAAAGAGCTCAGTGTCAGGGAAAGGTTGACGACTTGGTTGCATTCTGTACCTATAGGACACACGAGAGACGAAAGAGCTATGTCTACATGAGTACGAGTATACAGAACGGTAGAATGGAATGCATACCTCAGTGTCAGGGAAAGGTTGACGACTGAGGAGCTCGATGTACATAGTGAGTCTATATAGTGATGAGGATGATCGACGAGAACTGTGATGGACTGAAGACAAGCAATGAACTACGTGAATGGCAGAGAAGACGTATGACGAAGGAAGCAGTCTGACACATGTCGACACAAAAGTGTCAGTTGATGAACCGCCATACTATACTTACACTGATCTTACCTCTCAAACATAAATCTGTGTCGACACCACGGCTGTATGCAAGGTATACTGAAACTGAAGGTAATACTATCTATATATGAGGTATTAATGACGTCCACGTAATATCAAGGAGAACAGCTGGTGGTGGGTTTGCAATGGCCCGCAGAGACACCACGGCGACCGCAATGCGCATAAATGCGAGAACCGCCGGGCACCCCGCCAACGCAAAAAGTAAGAAGTCAGCAAATTCACTATCATTGTGATCGCCTCTCGCAAGGCCCTTCCTGTTACTGAACGTCTCTTCCAATAACAAAATTGGAATGCAAGTCAGCCCGATTGCGCAAATGTGCCATGTTATTCGATCCTTCTTGGTCGGAAATTCCAGACCCCAGGCAAAGAAGTGGATGGCGCCGAAGAGCGATCCAACGACGCAGACCATAGGTAGCACCCAAATAAGTGCATTGCCTGAGGCGGATGAAGAGTCCACACGCAGAGAGTTTGTGCGGATGAGTTGGGTAAAGAGCTGTTTTAGCTCTTTTGTGATGATTGAGGTTATCAGGTTGGGGCGACGCGCGTCATGCTTGAGCAGCGATAGTAGCGTAGCAAGTAACACTTTGAGTGGATTTGTGGCGCCTGCACTGTCATCTGGATCGACCACTCCGTCGGCCCCTTGGCTCGAATTTGGTCCACCAATGCTTTGCATTGGAATAGTACCTCTGGGACCGCGCTGCGGCTCCGTATTGGGTTCGCCAGTGTGCGCGGGTAAAGGGATTGCGCGAATGAGTTGGTTGAAGAGCCGTAATAGTTCTTGTTTGAACTGTATGTAGTTACGGTCGGAGTCAATGATTACTGACTGTGGCCCAGCAAGTTGGTTCGGTGGATCTGTGGCGCCTGTACCGTCATCCGGATTGACCACTCTGTCGGCCCCTTGGCTCGAATTTGGCCCATCATTACTCCCCATTGGAATAGCATTTGCGATACTGTGCTGCCGCTCTGCATTGAGATCGCCAGTGTGCTCAGGTAAAGATAAAATCTGTGAGATGACTGGGGAGTCCTGTGTAGTCGGGCGCTGAGCCATGCTATCCTCGCCATATTGATCACTTGTCTGGAGTTCGACTGAGTGTCCGTCCTTCAAAGGCAGACAGATTGCTACTTCTACTCCCTGTGGCTTACTCCAGAATGCTGCATATATAGCACCATTCAGGGCGGCGGAAGCCAAGGTGAAGACCTCTAGCTCACTGAGCGGTAGATGCTGTCCTAGTCGCACGAGGCACTGGAGGATAAACCAGCATGTCTGGAAGATGGCGATGGACTTCGAGATCGTGTCGCCCTTACTCCGGTCATCAAGGTCCCGTGTACTGATACGAGGGAGGTCGATGGATTTGGATAGAAGCAGATCAGAAAAACGGTCATAGTCCAGTATTTGCTTGGGAAGATTGTCCTCGTACAATATGAAGCCGCCCATTTGGATGAAGAATCCGTGAGATGTGGTCCATGGCTCGACGTAATCGTATTTCGTTGCATCGACTGGACGAGGATGGAACCATTCCTTGATTGATTCGCATGTTGGCTGCCACCACGACTTCTTTGGCACTTCTCAGCGGGATGAGCGCTTCCGAATGACAAATCAGAAGGCGGACTCTTACCATTTCCAACAAACTTTGCGTTGTACAAATCCGCGATTTTGCCTGCCTGAATGCGCTGACGCAAAGCCAAAAAAAAGCACATATTCGGGTGCAATCAATATCCCAAATCCTATGAAGACTTTCAGGCATGTGCGGCGCAATCCTGAGTCCCGTGGCCCGCCCAAGTCTGGGTGTGATGACTGCCATATGCATATGAAGAGAGTCGCAAGGCAGGTCTGGATAATTGCGTATCGCGACCTCTGGTGATGGATGTCGGCTCCAGGAGCTGCAACGGCACATTGCGGAAGATCACAGTTGAGCGGTGCCACCGGTGTTACCGCAGGCACAGACAAGGGTACACCAAGCGTGGACTCTGAAAGCGCAAACATTGCGAGGAGTATCAGCATCGCTGAGTACTGAAGGACGATGTGGAACGATGGCAAAAAAGCATCACTCATTGACACATCCATCATATAAGTGCGGTCTTCAGCCTCGTGAACGCGCAAGAATCTCGGTTAGCTCCCCCATTCCAAACTGATGGATGCTGGAGGCGCGTTTGAGGGTATTATCTACACGTCAAAAAATGTTATTCATATCACTCCGGAGCACCTTTTGGGGTCGAGCGCCTATTCCTACGGCACACAAGATGCCAGGTCAATCACTGGCATTCAGTGTTCCATACCATGTCCATGCTTTCCGGACTCTCATGCTCCCCGTTCGCGCTTACCTGTCACGGAGCCTCAATAGATCATAAAGTATGTACATATACACGTGGAGAACATCCTAGAATAGTGATCGGCGACATCAAACACCGATCTACCAAAAATCAGTAAAGTTGTGTATCTCTCGATTGTACTCCACCACGTCAGCCATCGCACTACGCCGTGTTTACACTCCTACGCAAAGAGAGTAGCCATTACTCAACACGAGGGAACAATTGAGTAGATATCCACGATATCGCGGACGACACCCTCTCAGTCACTCAGGGTGGGAGGCACCTATTTTTAGATGTGCATGAACGCGTTTGGCAGTCAAGAATAGAAAGGTGGATGCATGCGAAATTAATATTTGTCGGGCTGGCCCTAGAGCCGATGAAAAAGTGAGGGAGCTGAGAAAACTACAGTGCCGGATAGGCAAAGTCTGAAAGGTGGTATGTTTAGCATAATTTCGACACAAAACTTGCAGATTCGTGTTTGGAATCGCAAAAGGCGTCGACAAACATATGTACCTCCGAAATTCCTCCCACGAAAAATTGTAGTGGCTAATTTTTTGAGGCAAAAGTCGCAATATTTCGGCCGTCAATTGCTCCTGAGGGACAATTTTGCCACCTAAAGTTGGATTTTCGCGGCTAAACTGCCAAACAGGCGCCTGCCAAGGCAGCTTGAGAGAATATGAGACAAAATTCAACACTCTGATGGAGCCTTCTTGCAGGCTCTTCGCAGGAAATCCAGGAAAATTTCTGCGAACCCATCTCACCTAAAACAGCGCTAAGCCGAGCAGTCATTCCATTTTAGGCGGCCATTCATAGCCATCAATATCCGATTTTCTCGCGAACTGCTCCATAGACTGCTCCAATTTGTATGAAATCAGAACGTGTTCGTCAAAAGGAGTCGTTTGCGCATTTTTTCATGAATTGAGGAGCATTGTCGCCTACATCAGTAAGTTCACATATTGCTTTTTTCGGGTTGTACAACCCAAAAAAGCGAGATAAAACGTGAAAAGCTGCCAATCTGTCAACCCAGCTCAATATCCCAGAAAGTGCTCGAGCACGCGGTGACGTTGCATTCATATATATGTAGAGAAAAGTTGAAAAAGTGACCAAAAAGCTGAAATAAGCTGTAACAAGATGGGGCAAGCTGGGAACAGTCATCTATACGTATTTATGTACTCTAAAATGCTAAAATCACTACTTCTGAATCACATTCTGACGGGGCTTGCAAAATCGAACATGAGCGCGCGGTTGTTATCCAACAGAGACATATTAACATCCAAATCTTCGTCAGCATCATCGAGTGCACGGACACCACATGCTTCAAACAGCTCCTTCCATCGCGCATCGGTGATTGCACGAAGACTGGTTTGATACGATTTGACCTTAGACCCCCAAAATTCGTTCGAGAACTCCTTTAGCGTGTCATTCGGCTTGAGTATTGACTTAACCGCACGTTCGAGCTGGATGACATTGTTACTACTGTCAGTGACCTAACAAGACTTGAGAGATGTGGTGCGAAAACTTACCGCAGCAAAGACAAGTGCGAGAAGTCCTTGAGAATGGATGGATTTGAATACCTGAGATCCTTTCGTTTGCTTCAGAAAAGGCCCTGCTAGATTAATCACAAACTGCGAGAGCAAGCGGCCTTGAGGGGGCTTGAAAGGACAGTTTGACGTCAGTGTACTGCAACTTAAAGCCGCAACATAGGGGTACTCACTTCGTATTCCGGGTCCTTATGATCCACTGGAGAGTTTGCAGGTGCTGGCACTCGGTAAAAAAGTGGTCCATCAGTCCGAAGTGCCCACCGTCCCCACGCCATTATTTCAGCCTCTCCTTGAAAACGAGTAACATAGCTCTTGATGATTTGCACAGCATTGCTGCCAATTATCGACCGTTTCTCGTTGATTCGATTGTACGCCTGCAGGAGCAAATAGAAAAAAATCAGTAAGATCAACGTGATATCAATACCATGATGCCAATGTACAACGTACCAGTGCGTGAAGCGCATCGTATGATGCGACTTGGTAATCAGAAAAAGGATAGACTTCGTTGACTGTGAGCTGCAGAAGGCTCACAAAATCTTGGCTCCCTTTGAAAAAGGTCGCAAATGGCTCGTCCGACGCAAAGAGTTTGTCATAGAGCGTTGGAAGAAAAACAGAACGCCACTCATTGATTGCAAATTTCGGGAGATCCGATGTGCGCACCGAGTTGCTTGAGAACCTCTTCACTGTCTTTTCAGGCTCCTTTCCCGGGAGTCCTACCACAGCCGGAGCAGGTGTGGAGCTCTTTTTCTTTCCCGACGTCTTCGCTTTGTTGATGTCATTCTGAGGCTTGAGCTGATTGGTGGCTTGGGCACTGCTGGCGACTGTCCTGGGCTTCCTGGGGTATGCAGGGACAGTGTGCCGCTGTGCAATAATGGGAATAAATTCCTTCTTGTCGTCGTCTGAGTCGTCAACTTCAACGATAGAAACAAGCTGGAGCAGACCAGATCAGCATCTGTTTCCAGTTGACATCCATCTTCACATGACATCGACAAACTTACCTTGTTCTGTCGCACGCGAGACTCAACATCTTTCATCTTTCCCGCGTCGTTCATAACCACATCCACATTCACATCCATCGCATCCCGCTCTTCGTTGGTCACCTCCTTGTATGGATTTACATCCTCGACATCGGAATCCTCGAAGCCGCCACCATGTGATTTGGCTGCTGGTGCCGCACCTTGATTCTTGGTCGTTGGGGTGGATTTGGTTTCCTGTGACGGCAGATTCAAGTTGGCTCCCCAGTCCGCTCGCAGCCCAGACGCAAAATTACTGGCTGAGCTAAAATCATAAGTCAGGTACATGTCCATGTTTCGTTGAGCATATTTAGCAGAGACACTTACATTTTCTCTGTAGGGGCCTTCTTCTTTCCCTTTCCTACGAGATCTTGATTTTTTCCCGACTTCAGCATCTTGTTTTCCTGCTGGAGGGTCATGAACTTTTTCTGTGGATTAAAGTAAGTGCCAAACTTCTGAGCATATGGTTTTGGCAACTCAGTCGAGTGTGCTACTTTAATGCATCAACATAGGACTTTGTCTATGAATAGTAATGCATCAACGTTTGAGCTCCTCGATAGCTGCCAGGTCCTGCCACCAGGGCTCAGAATTTGTTTATGATGCATCATGAGCAATATTTCTATTTTCGTACCTTTCAATATGTTACAGCACACTGTTGGGCACGCACGCACGCTCCTACAACACACAACATACACACGTCTTCTTATAATGCGCAACATATGTATGCCTCAAAGTATGTGGTCCATGTGCAAGTTATACAGTATCGCCGTCCTTCATAGCACTTCTATCAATATTCGCTGCCTGTTTGCGTTATTGGGCATGCGTGGGGGTCGATGCGTGATGCGTTGATGGCATCAAATCATTGAGGCCGACATAAATAACTGCTGAAAAAACATGTAAATCAAGTGCAAAAAAAAGGCATTCGTGGTTGAGAGCTCAGGATTTGTACAGTAAGCACAGATGGATGGACAATACCATTCTTGAAATTTTTGAGAGCCCCCTACATGTCTATTGTATGTATCCGAAATGATGATTGCGCAGTGACCAATGAGCTATGTAATAAATATCTGCTGAAAATGAGGTTCTGTAAACATATCTGGCTGGTTATACATGCAAATGTTGTCCTTTTGCCCCATTTCTTATTCTACATGGTGCTGGTGATAGTGGCTTTGTGCCTATGGCGTTCAAAGGACTCTGGAAAAGGGCACTTTTTATGTAAAAGAGAGTTGAATCTTCAGAAACACGTCAGAATTAAGATATTGCAAACTCATTAGCGCATCATACCGGTATTTCACTTGCCCTTTGGCTATTCTGTTTGAAATTTTCCAATGTAAGACGTAACACCACAGGTTTTACATGAGCTTTCTGCTCTTGTATAAATTACAGAGCATGTCCTTGGTGCGAAGCCTTTTTCATTACACACTGGTTGAATATGCACGCAGTATGAGGTGCGACATGGAGATGTAGGCTATATATCATGACCAGCTCTTATGCGCTCAGTTTTCTGGTAACTATCGGCAGATATGAAGCCTATTTATCTTTCAGCAATGACAATATAGTCTAGCAGTTCATGTACTGCCCTGTAGAGCCTTTCCAAGTGCGTACCACCTGTATTCCAACGTTTACAATGAATCACTGACATATATTGTTCAAGGAGCCTGTAGCAATTGCAATTACGAGAGTGGGTATATGAAAGGGATACGTGCACACTTGAGTAGTTGAAGAGCCCCAAGACATATAGAAATGTTGTATTGAGCCAGTATGGTGCTCACAAATATTGCTTGGGCACCTACATCTGGTGATTCATTACATATATGACCGGCTGTCTGGCACTCTTGCAACCTTATCATAAAGTATAAATCTTGACATTGTACATAACCACCAAATTTCAGACCCTACATATGTACCCAAAGTAATTTATTAGGCAAACCCCGGACTAAAAACGCCTTGGGCGCTTATATCTATAAATATCGCAAGTCTGTGATTGGAATATGATACATCACTGATGGGATTTGTCGATGAGAAATCATTGGATGCAACAGTGCGTCACTCAATGGAGGGTCGGTAGATGCATCATTTAACATAGACAATTAGAGTTGATGATGCATTATGATGTATAGAGGATTGTCTATAATCATGCATCAGGGTAGTCCATTCAGGTGGGCAACTAGCTGACCTTGAGCGACTCCATGTCAATAGCCTCGTCTGATTCCTCAGAGGTGCTGGTTGCCACATTATCAATTTCTACTCGAAAGTCTTCACCTCCATCTGATGCCTCAATATCCCTCAGACGGTGAATAGTGCGCGCATCTTCTGCAATCCTATCTGCATCCTCCTTGCGGTTGAGCTCTGCAATCTTCTGCTCCTTCTCCTTGGCTAGGTCCTCTTTCTGCTTTTTCTTCAACGTGGCTTCTGCGCGCACTGCTGCCATTTCTTCCTTTCCCCGTCTTGGTTTTCGTGGTGGCTTTGCAGGAGCATCGATGTTAGCGGTGGCGTCATTGACAGCTGTGGGTGGTGGTAAGACATCTGTGGCATTGCTCTGTGCGCCACCTGCTTCATCTTGGGGGCTTGCCACTCCTGATTTCTTCGCCTTCTTTGGAGCACTTGGCCGCTTGTCGAGAGGGAGACTGTCTGCAGTTGTTTTTGTACGTTTCTTCTTTCCAGCCTGAGTTTCATTGACGCTAACCAAGACATTTCTTTCTGTATTGGTGGGTACTGGTGGAATAGCAGTTTCTTTCTGTCCACATCGCGGCCGATTCATGGTGGAGTGATGGGATGATTTTTTGTTGAAGTGTGCTGGTAGGGGTGGTGGTTTGGAATGGTAGTGATGTGTGCCGTCACCCAGGTTTGGATGACTTAGCGGAAATATGGATTGAGTGACGGCTCTATTTCCCAACACAGTAACCACATCATACCTCATTCTATTCTCTTTCTCAGTGGCAAACACTCTTAACTTCCCTTGCCTCTTTCTGGGATGTGACCGAACATTTAAACGTCAAGGAAATTTAACTACACATATCAACACTTGTCATGAAACTCCACCAACACCAGACACCAGCACAAGTGCTGAGGAATCAGGCTTTACCAAGAAGTTTCATCCCAAACTTAATGGTAAGTTAAAAGCAGCTCAATCAAAGTCTGCGCCCAGATTTAATCACCACTTTTCCAGCACTACCATGTACTTCAGCAGGACGATTTCTGCCACCACGAAGCAATCCGGTGCCGGACGTCATTTTCGCTACGCCTGAGAACCCCTACGCCCCATTCGAAGATCGACTTGCCTTCGACTGGGCCCACTATCATTTTGTTGAGCTCCAATCGTCTGCACGAAAAGTAAATAAAGGACTTGACCTGTGGCTTGCTGCTCAACTCAAGGCTTTCAAGTCAAGCAATCCGGGAATTGAGACCAGCTGCCCTCCATGGTCAACTGTGTCTGAAATGTACTCAACTATTGATCAGATTCAAGATGGTAATGCACCATTTACTACTGTTCAATTCAAGTATACAGGAGAGCTTCCTGAGAATCCACCAGCGTGGATGACGAACAAGTATGAACTATGCACGCGCGACGCTCGTGTGCTCTTGCATCATCAAATCTCAACAAGTGACTTTGCTAGCCAGTTTGACTACAAACCATACCGTCAGTTTGACCATACTGGTGACCGTGTTTGGTCCAACCTTCTCTCTGGTGACTGGGCATGGAATGAGGCAGTATGACTTTTCTGTTCCCCTCTTTTAATGTTGGTTTGACACTCCATTCTCTAGAATGCAATTGCATCCGACAAGGCAACACATGGATCTATGCTGGTACCCGTGATAGCTGGCAGTGATAAGACAACTGTTTCTGTTGCGACTGGGCATCAGGAGTATCATCCAGTTTATATCTCCCCCGGCAATTTAACAAACACCGCACGCCGGGGACATGGGAATTCTGTCCTTCCTGTAGCATTCCTCCCTATACCAAAAGGTATGTTTAATTGACATCTAGCCATTTTCCCGCAATATACTAACACATTGACCGCACAAATTTCTGTTGTCTAGCTCCAAAATCGGAAACAAAGCGGCCGGAATATCAACGCTTTGTTCGTCAGCTGTACCAAGCATGTCTCGCACGCATTTTTGCGCCTCTACAACCCTATATGACCACACCAGATGTTGTTCACTGTCCCGATGGCCACTTCCGCCGCGTAATATATAGCCTTGGTCCCTACATTGCTGACTACCCCGAACAAGTCCTTCTGAGTGGAATTGTCCAAGGATGGTGCTCACGGTGTGGAGTGTTCACATTATGCGCCAAATTACATACATAACTTATCAATATTCCATAGGTGCGAAGCTCGGCCAGAGAGTCTTGATGAGGATTCTGAAAGTGCACGACGACGAAGTCATGCCAGAACAGATGTGCAGATCCACTGTTTTGACCCCGGAACGCTATGGGATACCTATGGTATCAGGAGTGACATTGTGGTGAGTTATTGTTGGATGTTCTATCGGGACTTATCATAAGGCTGACACTTGTGACAGCCGTATACATATGGATTTCCCCGTGCTGATATACATATGCTAATTACGCCGGACCTCCTGCATCAGTTAATCAAGGGAACTTTCAAAGATCACCTGGTTACGTGGGTTGGTGAATATCTCGAGCTCCAATATGGGAAAACACATGCCAGTAAACTTATACATGATATTGACTGTCGGTGAGACCCTGTTTATGGGATATATCTCAAAAATTAAGCCTGATTTTGATGACGTGTAGGATCTCTGCTGTTCCTATATACGCAGGCCTTCGACGTTTTTCTGATGGTCGAAACTTTGAACAATGGACAGGTGACGATTCTAAAGCACTGATGAAGGTATGTCCAGTAATTATTGTCAAATTTGTGTAGTATCCTGACAAGACATTACCAGGTGTATCTTGCTGCTATCGCTGGTGTGGTACCAATGAAAATGGTCCAATGCTTCTCAGCATTTATCAATGCATGTTACATCTTCCGTCGTAATGCCATCACAAGTACGGCTCTCGGTGCAGCACAAGACCTTGTCAGCGCCTTTCAAACACTTCGCAATGTCTTCATTGACGCAGGAGTCCGTGCCTCGATATCTCTTCCCCGCCAGCATTCCCTCTCACATTACGTGCAGTCCATCATCCAATTTGGTGCACTAAATGGACTATGCTCCTCGATTACTGAGTCCAAGCACATAAAGGCAGTAAAGGAACCGTGGAGAAGGTCCAGCCGGTTCAAGGCACTTGTTCAGATGCTCCGATCCATCATTCGACTTGATAAAATGGCTGCTTTCCGAAGACGGCTCCGAAAGTATGGCCTGCTTAATGGCTCAACTGCATCTGCATTCTTGGTACACACGTCAGCAGGCCCCGTTGCCTCAGACTCGGACAGTGACATGCTCTTGGAATCTGAAACCAGTGACGACGAATCCAACAGCCAGCATGCAACCAGCTACAAAAACGACGATGCTGGACCCGAGGATGGGCCTCAATCGAATGGCTCGATTGCACTTGCAATGACGGCGGGTACGTGGCAACTTTGCTTATAGTAATTATTTCCACCGTAATTGAAACTTGGCGTGTAGAACGGAAGTACTCAGCTCGACTTTCCGAGTTGGCAGGGGAAATCAAGGAGCCCAACTTTAGTTTAGCATTCAAGTCCTTCCTCTATAATCGACGGCACCCCACACGACCGGTTCCACTCCACATCGGTGACTGTGTCGAGTTCACGGGGAAAATCAAAGTTTTTCACTCTGCTGTGGCTCGATTTTATGCTCCAAGTGACCTCTGTGGTGCTGGGGGCATGTACCATCAGCGGATTCGATGCAACCCCTCCTGGTATGGTAGTCGTCGACATGATACGGCCTTTGTGGTTCACGACAGTACCATCAAGGGAATGCGTGGCATGTATGTGGCCCGCATCCACCTGTTATTCTCGTTCGTTGATGATGACACTGACGAAGTCGTCCCCTGTGCACTTGTGAGCTGGTACGATCTCGTGTTACGAGACCCAGAAACGGACATGTGGATGGTTCATGCAGCGGGAATGCCTGCTAACCAGCCACGTCAGGTTATTTGCCTTTCCAGTATTGTCCGTGGTGCTCACTTACTCCCAAAGTATGGTGTCGGATTTCTTCCTGACGCCGTGAACTATACCAATTCACTGGATGCCTTTGAAACTTTCTACGTAAACCCATTTATTGATTACCATTGTCACGAATTCCTGTCGGATATATAGTTTATAGGCTTTTAAGTCATTTAACACACAAATCCAGGGACCACTAATGGAATTAGATAGCACTTCGAGCTTTACTTTGCTTTTACTGCTTTTCTAACGCTTTTTTCGACTTTTTGGGCTTTTGGCTTGGCACCAGCGGAAAACCGGCAATAACCCGAAAAGCAAAACGTGATTTTGCTGATGTAGTGACCAGTATGTTGGGGTCTGAATTTCGAAAGTTTGATTTTGAGGTGAGTGGGCGAGGGTAGTCTGGTCCTGGCTGCTGTGATCAGGCGCTCCAGCGTAGCTACGGCGGCTTCTGGAAGCGCGGTGTGTATGTTTACACACACATACTCAGCTCAGTTTCTTGTTAGTATCAATAACTCTCATCCTCAACGGCAGGCCCATCCTCTACCAGATTGTCTCCCACACCCTCCTCTTCCTTCCGTCAAGTTTGAACTCGGCCACACTTGTCTCTTGTGCATTGACACATGTATTTACTTCCACGCGTTATGTTGTTGACTACTGTTAGCCTACGTATGGTGGCACTCGGTATCATTGGTGTGTCATCTCATAATCCACAAACATAAGCGGTGCGCAAGCTCACTGCTCAGCCAGTTCGGATACTCAATTCATTCTATCATCAAACGCAAACGAGTATATCTACTGAGATTGGAAAAAATAAGCGAGACACGCTGCAAAACAAAGACGGGGCGCATTTGCGAAGATTTATTGGCAATCTTAACGTTCATGTGTTTTCGCTGACTCTCGGGTCGTTGTAAAATAATATGATAATGGGTTGGATGTTGGGTTCAGCTACTAGGAGCGAGACCGGACAATAAACGGTACTCAAAAGCCAATGACACTGCCGGTGATTTGGACTATGTGTGAATACAATCTGAGTATTACATCATGTACGCCCTTATGGTTAAACGCATTTCCAAAATAATCTATAACACATGTTTCACCAGTTAATTATCAGCAAGCCCTAAGGTGGAGAAGGCAACCCCTACAGCAGATGTAATATAAAATACAGGAGTTTCTGCACATGTATAATCAAATCATGATAGCAACCCGCATTGTCGCTCACAAAGCAGCGCCAAAAACCATTCAGTAAGGTCTTGGCGTGGTACCGGCTTGAAAGTCAAATTTCTCACGGGGTACACCCACCACCATTTCCTTGTACCCACGCTCGGTGTAAATGGCCCAGGAGGCACTTTTTATGAGCCGGCTGTGAATCCTACATTATTCATGGTAAGAGGGGGGCCAGAAATTCACTGTGACAAATTCAGAAACTGATTTTGAATTCGGTGAATTGATATCCTTGAGGTACACCCAGCGCATATTCGAACCAGAGCTTAGGAGGAAACAGCGCCATAGCTACAAGCATTAATGGGGTAGTGGTAACCTGGGTCGTTGCCATGAGTGGAGTACGCATTGTACCACTGCGTGCCGGCCCGAAAATTGTCCATGGATATAATCTTGACAAAATTCGTGGCGAGGTGTTTTATTTTTGTCGGCGTCAGTAATTAAAATTATACATGACAAAGTTTTGGTCAAATATTGTCAATAAGTTAAGATTGGCCGCTTTTTTGCGAATGGCAAAATGGATCATTCTGCCAACAATTAGCCAAAGGGGAGTATCCGGCTATGATGAGAAATTCTGATAAGATTCTCGCGGTGTGACAAAGATAAGATCTGACCGCATTTTGCCAAAGGCAAAATGTTGGTAGATTTTAAAAATTTATCCTCCAGTCTCAAATTAATTCTACAGAGTTGTAGTACATTTTCCAGCACGTAGAAAAAATTTGAAAATGAAAGATACATTTTCAAAATCTACCAACATTTTGCCTTTGGCAAAATGCGGTCAGATCTTATCTTTGTCACACCGCGAGAATCTTATCAGAATTTCTCATCATAGCCGGATACTCCCCTTTGGCTAATTGTTGGCAGAATGATACATTTTGCCATTTGCAAAAAAGCGGCCAATCTTAACTTATTGACAATATTTGACCAAAACTTTGTCATGTATAATTTTAATTACTGACGCCGACAAAAATAAAACACCTCGCCACGAATTTTGTCAAGATTATATCCATGGACAATTTTCGGGCCGGCACGCAGTGTGTCTCGACCCGCTGGGGGTTCGATTCCCTCTTAATGCAAACTTGTAGTTTTTTTCCTTGGCGTTCCTTGGAATGAATCGCCGATCTACCCTCTCGCTGAAGGTCGACGGAAGAGCAGTCACTCTTCCTTGCTTATAAACACCCTCGCATTGTGGCGAAACAGTCACTGCGTCTCCGTTAAATGAGATGTGCAACAAGGCCTGATATCACGGCTTGTGAGAATCGCAGATTCTTTGTCAACCGAATTTTTCAATTGAAATCCCGTAGACGCTCGAGTTTGTAGCTGAGATCATTATTTGCATATTCCCGGCTGAATATTACACTCATACTTATACATTCGCTCTTGCTTCACACCTCCTCGTGATTTATCTTGTAGACTTTTGTGGAATTCATTACCCAGAGATAACAAGATCTCACCCATTACCTTGGCCTTTGACATGTCATCAGCAGAAGAGCTCCTATTTGATGAGCTCATGCTATACGCAGACTGGGGCGACATAGTCAAGTCTATCAATCACGCAGTGGGTGGAAGACGGCTGGACAGCCTAAACTTCAGCGTAGATTGCACTGCTGACAGTGACCCCTGGTTGGTAAACGAAAAGTTGTTTTTTGTAAGCATACTGTATATAATATGCAGTTTCTTGGACATATACTAATGAAAATGTCTTCGGTGTTGCCCAATAAGGCGACGCCGAACAGTATTTCCGTGCTGGACGTCCAGCAGACATGCAATTATATACAGATTTCCTGTATATAACCGATGTATATTTGCCAACCAGGCGTCAATGACAGCAGTGTTGGCAATGATTGCTTCTCCATCAACGATGAATACATCCGCGACGGATTGTTTGGCGGGTTGGCCGGAAGTGTTTTCATTACCCTAGACAACCAGCCGCTTCACGTAAAATGTTCATTTCGCCGGGGGAACCCAACCCAAGGATTCACCTTTTGAATAGTTACAATGATAGTTGCCATCGGTGACGTTCTTAGTCGACAAACTTCGACACTGAAAATACCAAAAGACAAAGGTCTATTCCGCTGCTGCAGGCTTTCGACATGTCGGGTGACGGCGCAATCAAAAGCCGAGTTTACTCGTGGACAGCAGGTGACTTCCTTCAGATGGAAAGGAGGGCCGGAATCGTACCTACCCGCTGCAGAGAGTCAGGCTGGAAGCACCGGGAGAAGAGATTCCATTTAATATTCATGAGAACATAAGTCAGTTATTGTTGGTTCTTACTCACGTAGGACATAACACCCGCCACCGAGTGGCGTCGGTCACCTCTGTAGCACCATGTAAAAGCCAGTCTCTGATGTATCGGTCCCGTATAAAGATTAAATAGGTCACTCCGGTCATGTATCAAGGATGCTGAGCTTTGCAAGTGGTGTTATGACTGCTTCTTCAAAATAAGCGCCCGTGGAGCGATTTGTCAGATGTCCTATTTATAGAGTACGCCGAGAATCGCCTTATAAGAAGCCTGCCTACATACACCGTTCATTTCTAACCAACCCACCTTCTTCGTCCATCTCAAACCCCAAGAACGCATCACCATGAGTGTAAGAGCCACAACGACGTATCGATGTCGTCTCGCTGACTTGATGTGCTATGGTGCGGTGTAGTCTTTATCTCTCAGTCAAGGACCATTGCAGATCTTCTTCAATCAGTTTGAACACTTCACGTACGATCCTCAAAGGTCTGCATCTGAGGAGATCGGGCGCCTGCGCGCGTCTGGCTTGTGGGAATCTGTTTATGGCGAGGATGATTCAGATGCGCTCTATGATGCCTATAGAGATGCACTCACCAAGGAGTTCAACGAGCGATATGGCAAGGACGAAAATGACCTTTCCGCATGGCATGTTTTGTGTGCGCGGATCGGTCTGAACCCCATCCCAGGTACCTTGGAAGAGTGCCGCGAGGTGCGCCTATATACGCCTGTCCTGACATACCTTAGTTCTCATCGTCGGCGCACACAGCTGGTAACAAACACCCACGTCAACTTGGTGGACCTTGTCCACGTCCATGCCACGGAGGGAACTGTTGAGAAATTTTCGGACGTCTACAAGCTTAGCGCATACACAATCCAGACCAAAAAGTATTTCCCGAGGGACAACGCCCACGCAGGGAACCTGCTGAAGTTTCTCCTGCGACATATCCTCAACCCAGAGCAGAACGTCGGTCATCGTGTCGCTGCTGGAAAACGCAAGGGTGGAAAGCGTAGGCGAGGCGGCAAAAAAGGTCCTGCGGACGTGAACGATAATAATTAACATATTGTGGATTTCATTATGAAGTCTCGGATTCGGACACCCTTGAACAGTACGGTTTCTTCAAGCCTAGAGTACCTAGCCAATATATTGAACACGCAAACCCCATGCTACTCGGTCAGGCCCCAGTGTATGATACTTGTCCCAAAACTTCTCATCTTGTGTGCTCATGTCATTCAGACAATTGAACCTATCTGCTATATTTGACCTGGGCCAACGTTACGCCATTCACGCTCATTCGGCTCTGCCATAGACATTTTTATGGCATGAAATGCTGCGGGAAGACTTTTACGTATTCTAACGCAGAGGCAGAGTCATAAGGTCAATACATAGGGCAATTGAGTTAAAGTTAGGTCGTATTCACACACGCAGACCAGTCGTGTGGCTCGATAGCCCCCGTTGCGACTCTGAACCTTATCCCAGTCCTGTTGGAAGGTATATACCTGCGGTTTCCTGATTCTAAACCGTAATCCAAGAGTTGCATGATGATCAAGATGGGCCAGAGAGGCCATCGGGTGCCTAGTGCGACGCCATCGATTGTATCTTGAAAATAAGCGCCCGTGGAGCTACGCTCAGGATCAAACTTTAATTAGCATAAGCTTCTTCTTGAGTTGTTATATAAGACTTGAGTAGAGCGAGGGAGTGTCGCAGTCACATCAGTAGCCCCCGCACTTGTACCAGATGTCCACTCCCCTGTTCGCATTCTTCAGTCAATTCCCCGGCTTCCATTATACCCAGTTCTCGCATCCATCCGACGCCCTCGACAGGCTAGTCGCCTTGAGGTACTTGTGGCAGCCCATATACGGAAGCGACAAACGCAGGCTTAGACAGGCCTATCGCGATGCGCTCGTTCAGGAGTTCAATCTGTTATTTGGCACTGAGGTCGATGATTTGGCCGTGTGGCAGAATCTCTGCCGGCGCATCGGAATAGAGGCCCCACCCACTGTAAAGGAATGTCACCAGGTGCGCTATCCGTTACACATCACTGACAGGAACTGCCCATGGTTGACAGTACTGCGTTGAGCTCATCTCTAGGACACATGTCAACCTCGTTGACCTCGTCAACGCGGAGCGGAACAACAGTGGGGTGAGGGTGTTCCCTACTGTCCAAGCGCTGAGCGACTACTCGAAGGACAACGGAAGGATCTTTCCCCGCCACAATATTTACGCCGGAGACCTTCTCCAGTACTTACTGAGGCACATTGACAATCCTAGCCAGGACGATAGACGTGGTGAAGGAGGATCCCGCGGACGAGGGGGCAGGGGTCGGAGAGCTGGTAGGGGACATGGGCGCGGCCGTGCGGCGACAATACCTAATCAGTAAAAACGTACCGAGACCCTGCTCACATATTAAACATTCTCGGCATGCACATGGACCGTCGTTTCCAATTGGATGACCATCAGTTCATGAACTTGAGTTTAAACAAGAAAAAGATGTGATGAGAGTGGGATTCGAACCCACGCCCCGGAGGACCAGATAACCTGGTGAGCATCAAATGCTCTGATCCTTAGTCTGGCGCCTTAGACCGCTCGGCCATCTCACCGATGAGTGCCATATCAGGCCTAATGGTTACGTTCGCCCACCTTTACATTGGGATATTAGCAACGCGGTTTGCCTTACTTTCCTCTCCTAAAAAGTCCCGTTACAATACCGTTATTATACTATGCATCCAAAGGACATATTTTGAGTAATGGCACATACAAATAAGATACAATTCACGATTACACAGCACTGTGATTAATCAAGAAAATACTTGAACGCCTTCGCCCAGATACTCTTCCCGTCCTTCTCGATGACGTCCTGTTGAAATATGAACGGGACCACGAATCAGCGACGAGTTCAGCGAAAATGAATTTTGTGAAATAGTTGACGAAAGGATCTGCAAAATGAACGCACCCCATGACACGGGATAATCCGCTCAAAGTCCCAACTCGAGACGGTTTTTGCATCGCGGCGCATCGCTCTATGGTGAAGAAGACGCGATCAGCGATTGCTCGAGATCTTCACCGCAAAGAAATACGTACTCCTTATCCGTGCCCAATCCCCAGACGAAATTTGCCTGCGTCCACGATGTCGCTCCAAAGCTCTTCATCCCCAGTATTTTCGAAGATTCAGTTGTCTTGGAATACTGCTCATCCATCTCCGAAAGATTCATCAGCAAGTCCGCTTCGATGAGGCTCTTGGACGGCTTGTGCAGGAACGCGACATCTTTGTTTTTGAAGCCAGAGAAGTAGCTGACATCGGTCCGAGTCGGTATATGGTTCCTTCGGGGAGGTATGTTCGATTGCTTACCAGTGCTCGATCTAGGTTGAAGTGTTCAAGCGTCAGTGGTCAGCTCAGAGTGGTGAGCAGAGTGTCGAGCTGAGTAACGCACCTCGTCTTCAAAGCCATACTTGGTCTCGGGCGGGTCACGGCCCCATGCTGTACCCAGACAGATTAGACAATTGCGTGAGAGAAGTAGTGTAGGAGTTGGAGTACAGTTGGGTAAGTCGTGGAGTAAATTACTCACCGCCCTCGAAGTGCAAAGCCAGATCGTTGTGGCGCTCGATGGCGCTGACGGGCGCGATGAGCTTTGCGTTTGGGTAGGCCTTCTTGTAATCACCTAATGAATGATTTGATGGTGATGATTAGCCCACTTCAATGAAAATGCAGTAGAAACATCTAAGATGAAGGGAGACGCACCGAGGAACAAATGATGCACCTCGTCCGCACCGACTATGTATCTGTACCATCAACATCGTATAAATAACCAATCAGAATCAACAGGAAGAGTCTGTTGGCTTACTGAACCTCCCCGAGCTCCTCAAGCTTCTTCCTCGTAGGCTCGTCCAGTGGGGTCGAAGCAAGCACCCACACAGGCGTTTTCCTGCTCGAAGGATCGCCGTCTGTAGACGTTGTTGACGCGCTGCTTGTTGGAGTTGAGAGTTGTATGGCTGTCGAGCGACCTCCGATAGGCCATACGCCGAAGCGTGAAAATGGCCTGGGTTGGAAGTGTTTGAGAATGTAGCACCGGGAAACATATGTATGGGGATACCCACTTGGAGAACGTCCACACACCCTTCGTCACCTTCAGACAACGGAGCATACATTAGCGTTCATACAGCCTCCTCGAGAGTCACAGCGTATGGGCACGCACTTCGCGAATAACAGTTGTATCCTCGGGCATGTTGTATGTAGAGCAGATTTGTTGAGTTATAGAGTGCCAACCGGGTAGGTGTCGTGAGGGTATGGTGCGTTATTGGTGATGGTGATGGTGCAGGTTGAAAACGTAACTCCTGGAGTCATGGTTGCGTCTTATATTGCGGCAGCGCCTGTTACGTGCACCCCTGGCGCTCTGCGAGACATGATCATGATGCGGCCGGTGGTGACGTCATGAATGGCTGATGCGCCCTCACCTGTACGTAGTCCTTTAGGTCATCCATGGGCCAGCCTCCAGGGGCCTTGAGCGCCCTTCACCGCCTCAGGAGGCCAGCGGCGAATCTCGACACTGCGAATGTTGGCACAATCATTGAATCTGTGCAGGCTGCCGCGGCGAGTCAAGATATACAGTAGGCAATTTTCAAGCAGCAGAACCCTTCCAAAGGTACTTCTGGCGGAAGCAGATAAACTATCGCACAGTGCGGGCCTTACGCCCAATGACGAGTGTGTACCACATCCGCTGAAGCAAGATCCGACTCAGGCGATATAAATTAGAACGTGACGTCACTACCCTTCGTAGAGAGGGCAGACTGGACAGCACAGCTTCATTCTTGATTCTTGAAGTAACCGCACGCAATGCTGTTGTACAGTGCAGTTCAAATGCTCGAATGTTCAATCTACGCGATCTAGTCTGACTTAGCATCGGTTCTTCAAGAGGCAGAATTGAAGCTTTCACTATATCAACTATTCTGAGTATCCAAGCAGGAAACATAACTGAGACTATAAGCACGAGCTCTTATCTTTCGACCTGTTTAAGTCAATATTATGTATATGAAGGTATCCAGCCTGCGTATGGTAACAGGTGAGATGGCCGAGCGGTCTAAGGCGCCAGACTAAGGATCAGAGCATTTGATGCTCACTAGGTTATCTGGTCCTCCGGGGCGTGGGTTCGAATCCCACTCTCATCATCTTTTTTGTAGACTCTTCTACCCATCAATTTGTGATATTCTGGGCGACATTTCTGTCACTGACAGTCGCAATGACTTTTTTTGAGAAATGTATGGGTTGCATGCTTGAGGTAGAGTTACGTCGTGGGTTGAGTTGACGCAAAGCCATGTACACGGCGGCACATCAAGATTGAAGAAGGTTTACAGTTATAGTGACAAGAATCGATTTCTCCCTCGTCTACAACTTGCAACACCATCACACTAGCGGTCATTGAGAGTAATTCTGCGGACCTAACACCAAGTAATGTGTGTGAAAACATGAAACATTCCACAGTACAAAGTCTATCGACATGCATGCCTTCATTGCTTCAAGTGAGACGAATCCCTCGGCCAACGTAGTTTAGAGTGCCTAAATGACAAAGTATCACATCGTGAGTGAGAGTATTGTACGCCTACTTACCGCTGATAAGAGTTGATACTTCCCGAAAATGACTTATGGGGCCGTAGCCGACAACCGCGACGTAAACCACGACAGGACGTCCACCTGGAGACTCAGTACTCAGTGGCGATTCGCAACTCGAGATAAAACTCTGATAGGCCACGAGACAACTTGGACGGTCAACCTGACCCTTGGATACGCTTTAAGTATACTTCATAGTATGAAATATAATGATCCGAAGGTAGAAAGATGTAAACACCGGTTTGGTCCGTAACACTAAACGCTGCACAGATTGGCGACTCAGAGCGATTTGAGATGCTGAATTATGAAGTCTCGCAAAGAGGGTCACAAAGTTTCGGTCTATTCAGAAATTATGCCCATTTTTTCCCTTTTACCAAAGATACGACCATCAGGAGCTCTTCTAGGGCAAATACACCCCTTTTGGGAGTGTTTAAATTCTGGTAGTCTTTGACTTCAGCATGCTTTTCACAATCACGAAGAGTGAGAATCGATCACAGTCTACAAAAAGGCCGTATCAGTGGCCTGTACTGTCGACCAGATTTCAAGCAACTGAAGTATCTACTGTTCGCAGGCTCGGCGTTAATTAACACGTAGGGCGTCTCATTCACAACCGATTGGTAGCGGAGAGCTCGAAGCTGGCGCCTGATATCACGTGAGCAACGGTTTGTAGAGAACCTGAACATCTAGCTGTACTTTCAGATAATTCTACCACGGCTTATGTATGCGATTTAATTGGTTCATGGTGGTGTCACATATTTTCAGAGTTTTGATGTGTCGAACCAGTCACGGTCCTGCACTTAGATTTGTTTGTTCGCGCGCGTTGGAAAACTGTTGCGTGAAACGTCGATCGACCCGCTGTTGTGAAGAAGGGCGCTTTATCATTGTACGGCATTAGTATCAGAACTGGCTGTTCCTACTCTATTCAAATTCATGTAGCTGACCACGACTCGTTTCAACTCATGAACCGTAATAGTTTTGTTTGGCTCCAAGCGTGGGAGAGTATAACATGGAAAGTCAATCACGCGCGTGCAGCAGTTCTTTAGCGGAGGGAGACGCTTAACTCCAAGCGGCGCTTGAACTTGGGGCCTTGGCCCTACAACTTGCGGTTTCGATTACATATAAATACATGGAGGTATACATATCTTCTCAGCTCTCAACAACCATGACCTCAACCACTGTTCAATCTCGTCGGCCAAACTCGGTCGTAGACAGGCTTCCATTTGACATTCTACATGAGATATTCCAGCTGCACTCCAACGATATCAGCTGGGATATCAGGGACTATAGCGACGCCTCAACTGCTGGATATAAGTCACGCTTGGCTGCTGGTTACAATCCCCTTGACTCTGCCACCACGATATCCCATGTCTGCCGCGGGTGGCGTGCAGACATTCTCCGAATGCCAGCTATCTGGGGAAGACTCATGGACACAGAATACTTCCGCGACAGCGAGGAGTGGTGGTGGGAAGTTCTCCGCCGGACAGGCTCAACAGCGTCGTTGTGGATTCGGTGTTGCACCTACCCACCATGGGTGCAAAATAAATTCGAGAAGGAGAGAAACACACACGGCTCCACGGCCTGCTCAAAGCCACTCGTCGTGTCGAAGTCAAGATACCTTCTCTTGAACTTCGTACTTCCCGTACTATCGAAACAGGGATCCAGAGTCGTGCGGGTGCATCTCAGCCCCCACCGAGATGCATATTGGGGCATTGGTTCTGGGCACTGGCGGGGCTTGGGCTCACTAACCAACGTTCAATTTGTCATTTTCAGTATGGCACATGATATCACGGAGAAAAATCACAGAATAGGACGTTACTGGGTCCTTAACCCAGCAGCTCGATTTTTAACAGAGTGGATATTGACCAACCATCATTCCTTCTTGCCTCGCTGTGATATTAGCCGCCTCACAACACTTCATCTCATTGCCGCTGAGCTCCCTCTCAACGTTGTTCTGGGCGTTCTCCGCCACTCGTCATCTCTAGAAGAGTTACGTATCGATGGACCAGCTCAACTTGGCGTCGCTCTTGACAAGTATGAGCTGGACAAGGTTCTCCCGTTGACCGAGTGCGACCAACTTGATCTACCGCATCTCCGCAGGGTTGAAATTATATCCCACTTTCCATTAGCCGTCATCACACTTCCCCGGATCAGGTCACTCGGAGACAAAGTGTATACAATCAAAATTGTAGCCGACCTCTCGACTCATTTCGATGAGATGGAAGCGTCGTCGTTGCTCAGCAGCTTGGAGCAGGACCTCCCAGCATTTGCTATAATGCTTAGGAACCAGATCAGCATAAATGTCACGCGCTGGAGTACGAAGGAACAACAAGTCTCTGGTGGGCCGGGTGAATGGTGGGAATCCGAAGTCGACATGTCTTTCGCAGACAACAACTTCTCCATCAAGTTGGGAACATATGAATCTCTCGTCGATGGACATGAAATAGAGGTCAACATCAGTGGTTGGGGTACTGAGACTTCGCATCATTGGCTTCTTAGCTTCCTTCACACGCACCTGGTGAAGGATAGCCCTCTCAACGGTGTGAAGAATATTGATTTGACGATTGCCGGTGAGTGCTTGAAGAACTATGGTGAAGACATCTGCCAGCTTCTCCTCACCACACCCTCGATTCGATATCTTCGTGCATCGCCGACGTTTTTTGCGGCCTTTGTTCACCATACCTCAACCATTAAAGATCATTCACACTCGAGGGAGCCGTTCTCAGAACTGAAGTGTGTCGCAGTAAACAGCAATGACCTTCGGCGATTCGATAATCCAAACGCCGTCGATATTGCCTGTATTGTCCCTTTCGTTTGGCTTTTGGACGGTCAGGGCATCCAGCTTGACAGTCTCTCACTGGAAGCATTTATGGTGAATACTCCCGCCGATGCGAGAACTCTTGAAGATCGAGTGATGGATTTGATCCCTGTAGGTTCGGTGAAAGCGGTAGATGCCTGGGTATATTGAACGGTCGCAGATTGGAGTATATATATCAATTTTTTCACCCGTACAAGCTTCGAATATTTTTTGATATGTAGAACAGAGATAGTAATGTAAACGTTGTGACCAATGGGTTATTGTGAGCGGAGTCACATTGCATGCCACGCCCTAGAATGCGCATGAATGTAATGCATAGGCAAGACAGACTTATAGATAACCATGGACATCTTTAAGATCACTGTGCCGCAGCAATTCGATACCTCTTGTGACTGGTGACATATTTCATTACCATGTCATTATGTACACATTCTTGGGCGAAATTTAAGCGGTAAGCCTCAGAATATTGACATGGAAAAAGTGGTTCTCTTCCTCGCAATAACTTTGCGAGCTATCTACAATTGCGCGAGGGGAGGCATTGCGGCTTCGGACTCTGGCCGTGCATCCTCGTCGGTCCTCGCATGTCCCGCCACCACCTCCCACGATCCTTCGATATGTGGTCAGCGTACTGTCTGCTGCCTTCGTGGTAGGGTGCTCAGTGTTCATTTTTGAGTCATTTTTCCGTTTCTTCTTTTCCTTCATTTGGTATGGCTTTTTTCTCTTCGCATCAATTTATTTATCAACGCCGACTATCGTCTCTCAACAGCAGTGCCGTCCATGTATTCTTAATTCTTACTACTGCAGTATGTTCAAGGGGATCTAAATTGCGGCGTCCTTTCTATTTAGGAGTTCACGTCGAAGGCTTGGGGGACCGAGAGGTGAAATAGTTTACTTTCTCGTTGTCTCCACTCTTTCCGTCTACTTCACTTTCTTTATTTGACATTATACACCCGCGGCGAAACGCTCTTTTTTCTTCTCTTTCTTCGTGGGTTTCTACAGTCTTTTATTCGTATCTCCGCGAGTGATGCCGACGATGGGGTTGAATCTCCAACAAAGCATCGAAAACTGCAGCGACGGCCGGAGGGTCGCATGTTACGCCGCTATATGCAGATTTGACGCCGTTGTGGAGAGTTGTCGAGTTGTCAATATAGGTCAGGAGACATAATTATGAGGGGCTCCTCGTGCTTCAATGTGTGTCGTACATATATTGTCGGCAGTTGTCACATGCGGAAGAAAAGAAGCACCCATGCATACGGTGAACGAGAACTGCCAGGCTGAAATATAAATAGTTTTCTTGATGATGCTCGCTACGGTGCTCGCCTATCAGCATGAATTCTTGGCAGAAATCTCCGGCATGCTCGGCGCTATGCCACTCATACAGTACGTAGATTATCGGGGTGACAAATACGGGATGAACGTTAATTTATCCTCATTGTAGACGCCCGAGACCCGCGTTAAATCCAATGGGTACTTAACTTATGTCGCCTCCCATAACAATTGGACCGCATTCACTGATGTTTCCCAAGGGCGGCACCAACAGACTGTAAGTACTCCAAAAATGACTTTAAGCTCCTGGCAAGGCGGACACAGAATGTGCCAATATAGTAATTTGCACAACATGTGACGCTGTTATTACTTTCTCGTGGGGCTGTTCCTTACTCCAGATGCAAGACTGCATGGGTAACTGTAATCTTATCACTTAGTCACGAAGATGTCTGCCATCATCAGAAAAGCATCAGCATACGCAATAAACCAGCATCTCGCTCGCTCAGTTTCTCACGACAACACCTATACGAAGACAAGTGTCCGGTATCGTGAGTATCAGTTATGTGCAAAGAATCAAAGCTGATCGTGTGGAAGTATCTACCGTTCTGAATTTGGTCTCAAACGACATACAAATTATGACGATAATTTTCTCATCCGTTGTCCAATTGCCGCTTTTTCCTTTTTTGTTTAACTTCGGCTTCTGTACCACTAATAGGTTAGTCTCACCTTAATTTTGTGTGTACGCTATTGAGCAATGAAAGAGAGAAAAATAGGTACATAGAGTGATCCGTATTCAGCGATATCTACGCGAGGTTTTGATAAACACTAGAGCGCACGCATACTTGCGTGCCTAACAGTGTGGCGATGCTGTAGGGTTTACAGCAACATATGCTAAGTGTTTATTGCATTTGATGTGTTCTGGACTTCTCAAACGAGGATGAATGGACGTTGTAGCTGTAACTCTAAAAATCTACATATTGTTCGAGTGGCACAGCGCCGAGCATGCCGAAGTATCTGCCAAGGTTTCATACTGATAGGCGAGCACAGTAGCGAGCATCATCAAGACGGCTATTTATATTTCGGCCTGGCGGTTCTCGTACACCGTACAGCCCGGTCGATCGTGGATTTTGGTTTGAAATCGGTTCATTGCACGATCGGCGGAGCAGCATTCCGCCGCTGGCCAGCTCCAGACCTAAACGCACTCTTTTTTTGGTCATCCACAACCGACTATTTTGGTGAAAGTCTCTCGTCTATGGTCGTATGTGCTGGGTCCGAGGGCTCGCAGACGAGGTATTTAGAAAATGACTCTTGAATTGATTCCTGGCGGATGTCGTCTAACAGTCACTGTAAATTATTTATTTGCCAATCTTAATCATCCAATGTAAAGGGATGTGGGAATACGAGGGGGGAGTGGTGCGTGGATGTGGTTGATGTGATGTTAATCATAATCAAAGGTAGGTCATAGACACATCTGCCAAGGTTAAATGCGAGCTAAAGCGGGCGTTATGGGCGGAGTCGTTGAGAGGAGGATAGATGCCAAGAAGCAGGACAGTGAGGATAAGGACCAAGGGGGCGTGCGCAATAGTAGCGACGACGTGCCATGAGCTTGATACTACGTTCCAGGATTTCTCATCCAAAATGAGGGGCAGAGTCTAACAATGTCACTGCCACCGCTTAAACAGTGTAAAGAGGTATGACCAAGAGTGAACAGAAATACCAGTATACTATTCAGCATCACCCAGAACACAGAGGCAACATTACTAGAGCCTTCTCTGCGCCATGCAGGTACCTGACCGGGCCGCTGCAGAGAAGATTCGAAGTTGTTCCACACCGATGTTCTGGCTGGACGGGGTAGATTCTGGCAGGAGAATACCCAAACCTCGGCATATGAGCACGCAAGATAAGTGAAATGAGGAACTCAAAGCTTCAATAGGCGTCTGGCTCCGATGAAAACGACCACTTAACGCCCATAACCCCGCTGAACGACAAGTACTTCGGTAAACCTTGGGCGTGATGCGTCTCAGAAATCTGCGCGTCAACTCATCCAGCAAAGTTAGATATAGAACCAGAGCAGGGCGTTATGGGCGGTGGGCCTGTCAAGGACAGAGAGAAAGTGGATGCAGAGAACTTCGGCGAGAGAGCGATACCGTCTACGGCAACGCGCGGCGAGACTAGCATATCAATGGCATGTCGCAGCGCATGATGATGTTGGAGCGCAAGGGGAAAACAGAAAAGCAAAGCGAAGAGATGACAGGCTAAGAGGATGTGGAGTGGATGGTTATGGGTCTCGACCGCGGCTCCGTTTATAGAGATATCCGGGAGGCTGACAGTCATTCTTAGGCCAGGATGCGTCTCAGCCCGATCGATCGTAGAAGTTGGTTTGAAGCCGGTTCGTTCTTGCACGAAAGTCACCGGTAAATCCTGATGTTACATGTTCTAAGCTGCAGAGTGTTTCCGAGCCGCAAAGATGATAGCGACCAGAGTAGAGCGCAGAATTCTGTCACAACTACTAGGAGGACTGAGGAATCGACCGGTAGACAACCAGAATCAGAGGTAGGTAGAGCCGCGCGGCATGGTTCACACCTTCATGCACAGAAGGATTCAGCGGCGCAGGCTCGAGAATCCCTGAATGCGATTATCTGCGCCGGGTTTGCGACAGATGAATTTGGGAAACGGTTCGACCGGAGGAAGGGAGGAAGAGCGGGTGAGGATACGAGCGTCTTTTCGTAGGAGAAATAATGTGATGAACCCGATGAGGGCACAAGAACGATAAACGGGCGGCAGACAATCGCATTTTCTGGAATCTGTGTAGAGCCGCGTCGCAGTAGCGTCCTCATGATAAAAGAGAGCTCAGCGAGGCAGGCTCAAGATGCGTCGCATGCGATTGTCTACGCGGGGTTCGTGGCGGCTAAGCTAGGGTCTCGTGCGAATTTGACGAGTGGGATTGGACAAGAGTAAGTGAGGTATAACAATCGGAAAAGAGGAGAGAGGTGTAGACCCGCGCTGAAATAGAAACTGAGAAAGCAGGAGTCTGATAGCGAACCAAGACTCATCGCGCATACATCACATGTATCCCCTTGTCGTCCGCCCTTTCAGTGAGAAACGCCCTGCGACCCAGTCTGAGACTTAGAACACACCAACCTGATGGATAAAGTTGTACGACACCAAGGCAATGTAGCTAATCGAAACCTCTGACGTAGGTCACCCAACAGAATAGAATGCGAGACGAGCATAAGCCTGTAGAGCACGATGCATTGGAGGTCCAAACCACAAAGAACCGCGAGCTGGAATGGCTCAAGGAACAGTACATCAGCCGCGACTTCAGAATGTCGTCGTAGATACGCAGTCCATACCGCACCAGCACACCACTGTCTTTTCCCTAGAGCAACGACATGCGGGAAGTGGGCAAGACATAATGTTAATGCAACACCCGCCATGTCGGATAGTCGTGGAAATAGCCTGGTGGTGGACTAGGTGCAAGGTCTCACAACGGCACGACCATGCGGGGGCGTGAATGGATGAATGGAGCCGCGGGGTATCAGTCAAGCAACAAAGACGAGGACTAGGAGGTACGGCGAGATGGATTCAAAATTCATGCTGAGAGAGTAGCATAAAGAAATACGGGTGAAATTCTCAATAAAGAACACTCACGATGCCGCGTTCCCCATCCGCCTTTGAAATCAGCTCCGAGTGCGGCATATTATCATGCAGTAAAACCTGTCGCTTCGCTTCAGAACCACGGCATCTTGCAACGTCGTTTCGCATGCGACCACACATCGAACAAGATGGGTGGTATACCTGGTTCGGCCACGATGTTTATGAGGGCGCGAAAGAGCGTAGAAAAAGGGAAGAGAGTGGCGGGGGCAGAAAAGCCCACATTCAGTTTCGCACAGCCGACACCCAAAGAAATACCCGAGACAGTGTGTGCAATCGGCGCTGAGATGCAGCGCGACGCGTCATCACAGACGGGAAGGTACAGGCACGGGATCTCCTGAGGCGCAACTAGCCAGGAGACATAACTAATGTCTACATGGAAAAGGAAGATTCGCGCAAACACAGAATGTTCAGTCAATCGGATAATACTAGACGACTCACGGGAGACCCCAACCCTTCTGGCAGCCCTGTTATGATGAAGGTCTATAACGACAAGGACGTGATGGGTCGTCCTCGGGTGGTTCAAGATGTAGCGGACATGCCGCCCCGCACGGTGACAGCTGGGAGGAGTACACTCATGGAGATGGTGGTCGAAGAGAGAGCAGCACTGAGCAGATCCGGTGCGATCAGATCTTAAAAGCTCGTCGCGATCTAATCTAATCAGTCTAGATCAACTCCACATTCCATCGTGGCTCGACATTGTTCCGACGATGCAAGCTTGGGGGCCTATATCTGAATGGACACTACGATATCTGACCCATTCGACCTGATGTAATGTATGATACCCTTCACGTCTCCTCGGGCTCTCTTATAGTATTCAAAACGCACCAAGGGCCTGACCTCACGTCGCATGAGGTCCCTTCTAGACTGAGTCAGTATGAAGAAAGCACGATAAGGAGCTTGTAGACCGGGACAAACTGGATCATCCAAAACACAAGTAGCCCATCTGTAGAGTCTCCCCCGTGTCGTGCGTATACCAGCCCACGACACTCCAAGAAGATTCAGGACAGTCGCACACTGGTGTTCCGGGGTGAACAGGGGAAACCCGAGGAAGGGGACAGAGAAACTGCGGAAAGCGAGCACGCAACAGGATACAAATGAGAACTTGAAGCATCAATGTACTTCTGGTCTCAGAACAAGCGGTAATATAGCACCTATAACGCCGCTAAATAACTCTCGCCGATGTAAACATTGGTTATGCCGAGTCGCACAAATCTGCGAGTTGACACATCTGCCAAGGTTAAATGCGAGCCAAAGCAGGCGGTATGGGCGGAGTCGTCGAGAGGAGGATAGATCGTTAGAAGCAGGACAGCGGGGATAAGGACCGAGGGGGCGTGCGCAATAGTAACCACGACGTGCCATGAGCTTGATATTACGTTCAAGGATATCTCGTCCAAAATGAGGGGCAGAGTCTAACAATCTCACCGTTTTAGCAGTGTAAAAAGGGGAACGACCAAGATCGAACGGAAACGCCGATATCTGATCCAGCGTCACCCAAAACAACAGGGCAACATTACTGGAGCCTTCTCTGCGTCATACACGCACCTGACCGCGACGCCGCAGAGAAGATTCGAGGTAGTTCCACGGCGATGTTCTGGGTGGACGGAGTAGATTCTGGCAGGAGGATACGTAGGCCTCGGCAAATGAGCACGCGAGATGAGTGAAACGAGGAAACCAAAGCTTCAATATTCAATAGGCGTCTGGCTCCGATAAGAACAACCACTTAACGCCCATGACGCCGCTGGACGGCAAATACTGTGAAAAACCTTGGGCGTGCTGCGTCTCAGAAATCTGCGCGTCAGCGCAGACAACAAAGTTAGATATAGAGCCAGAGCGCGGCGCTATGGGCGGTGGGCCTGCTGAGGACAGAGAGAAAGTGAATGCAGAGAACGGCGAGAGAGCGATACCGTCTACGGCAACGCCCGGTGGGACTAGAATATCAATGGCTCGTCGCTGCGCATGATGATGTGCAAGCGCAAGGGGGAAAAGGCACCGAATAGCGAAGAGATGACAAGCTAGGAAGCTATGGAGTGGAAGGCTGAGGGTCTCGAACGCGGCCCCGTTTTTATAGAGACAGCTCGGAGGCTGACAGTCAACCTTAGACCAGGATGCGTCTCAGCCTGATCGATCGTAGAATTTGGTTTCAAACCGGTTCGTTCTTGCACAATTGATGGAGCAGCATTCCGCCGCCGGGTAGCTCCAGGCCTAAACGCGCTCCTGTGCTTATCCACAACCAACAAGTTTGGTGAAAAGCGCTCATCTATGGTCGTATGTGCTGGGTCCGAGGGCTCGCAGACGAGGTATCTGGCAAATGACTCTTGAATTGATTCCTGGAAGATGTCATCTAACAGTCACCATAAATTGTTTATGTGCCAATTTTGATCATTCGATATAAGGGGACGTAGGAATACGAGGGGGGAGTGATGCGTGGAGGTGATTGTCATGATGTCAATCATAATCAAAGGTAGGTCTTATAGAGCAGAATACCAGAGCAATTAAAGGAACCACCGGACAACTGACCGGTAGACAATATTTGGCCGGAACCCGGATAGAGCCGCGCTACATGATTTACACCTTCAGAACACATTGGAGGGCTCAGCGGCGTAGGCTCGAGAAGTTCCAAACGCAGTTGTCTACGCGAGGGTTGCGATAGATGGAATTTTGGGGGTGGTGGGGCTGCAGGGATGGGACGTGAGGAGGCCAGTTCGGAAAGGTACAGGGAGTGGCATGAATGTTGACGAGACAAGCCTAGACGAAGCCTGAGGGGGCCAAATGAACACCAGGCCGTGTCGCAGAAGCATCCTCTCAAAGGAAGAGAACCCAGTAACGCAGGCTCAATATGTGCCGCATGCAGTGGTCTGCGCGGTGTTTGTGGAGGGGAGACTTATGGGTAATGGCACTAATTCTAAAACGGCAAATGCATGATTGTGGGGACTCACCGTGGATCCCACCGCGCCCTGTCCTTAATGGCTCGCTCTGGTGAAAAAGAATCGCTTGAGACCCAATCTAGGACTCAGAAGACATCTACCTGGTAGACACAAAAGAAACGATACCCCACCACTGCAAGTGCAACCGTGAAAATTGCGCTCCGTGTTAATGCATTGACAAAAACCGGTCGAGCAACCTATGAGGTACGCCACTCAACAGAATATGAGTTGTGTCTTCAAGGCTGCTAGACGAGCATTAAGCGACGGAGCGTAGTTTTACAGACGTGCAATGTTCTGGGATGGGGCGTACACCCCATAGGAACATAGGACTGAAGCAGAATTGTGTAGTTGTTGTAGAACGAACAGGCGCGATTTTTAGAATGATGTTGTAAATTACCAGTCCATACCGCACAAGCACACCACAATTGGCGTTCTTTCAGAACAACACGCAGGTGGTGGGCAAGACGTAACATCAAGGAGACACCCAGCGTGTCGTGTGACTGAGAGGTAGACCGGTGGTGGGCTAAGTATGACGTTAAACGGCAGCACTATTGTGCGGAAGCGTGAATAAATGGATAGAGATGTGGGGACTGGGCGGGCGACGGTCAGAAGAGGGTACATGGAGGTGGGTTTGAAAATTCGGGCTGAAGGCGGAACATAAAGACATAAGAGAGAAATGTCCAATGAATCACTCACCAGGTCTCGTACCATGCGCGCAGAGTAGAATCATCCAGAGAAACGTGTCGCTTCACCAGAGCACTACACCGATATGCAACGCCATATCGTAGGGATGCGAAACATCCTTGGTTGGGCAATGTGACACGGAGCGTAGGGATGCGCGGTAGGAGGAATAGCGGCACCTTTACGTAGTAGGGCAGCGGATAGAGAGGGCAGAAAAGACCACTTTCGACCAGCAGTCGTCTTGGAGCCTGTATTAGACTTCAACACGCAGCGCGACGCCTCAATGCAGACTCGAAGGTGCAGGTATGAGATCATCTGGGCGTCAAATGGATAGATAACCTCACGAGATAGGCCAACACTTCGGGCACCCCTATCATCTAACATTGCAAGCACTCTACGGCGACAAGGGGGCGATAAGCCATCCTTGGACGGTTCGATGCTCAGCGAACATGCGCGATCGACTGGCCATTGTCAATCGAAAAGGCGGCACTGGCTGTGATGGCGGTCGAGGAGAGAGCTGTGGACTGCCCAAGCCCCAGCGTCCGATCTGATCCGATCTTCGCGATCTAATCTAATCATGGCGACGTTCCATTATAGAGCGTGTCACGGTCGTCTGCAGATGGTGCATACCTATAACGGGGTGTTACAATCTTTCGGGTCCCTTCAGAGGAGTCTGTTATAATCATGGCACACCAATGGTCCGATATTTTAGACCGTGGCACATCCCTAGAGTCCTCCACGTGTCGTCATATATCAGCTCACAACGCTCAGAAACCCCCAAGTTTTCTTCCCTCTGCCTCTTCATTGAATCCCGACATTTTGCCGTAATGAACTTCCAACACATGTTGATCGCGGGCGAGTAGAATGTCGAGGATGCGGAAGAGCGGAGGTGCGCATATTCTGGTCCTGCATGGTGTATTTGCTTCTGTGCATTAAGGAACTGACGTACCTATTCATGGTGCACCACGTCAACCGAGACAGAAACTTCGGTGGCGTTTTGATGTACAGAATGCCATCAACAGACCACGATTCAGGTCTGTCGACGATGTTTTCGTGACATCTCCATAGTACTGAGAAGTGTTCAATTGCTGTATTACAACTGTGGTTTTCTCTCCTATAGTCGCCGGATGTACTTCCGTAAACATACAGTAGCCTATTCATTGTGGGTGCACTACAAAAATCAGCCTGGCTAAAATACTGGCTAAAAATAGACCGATCGCTTGTACCCAGGCAGCAGATTATGAAATGCCATCGGCACTTGCCATGAGGCTCACCACACGTTCATATCATCACCAGTATTGGCATCAGAACCAGCAACCGAATACGCGAGACATCGTCCGATGATTATCCTAATAACTCCACCCTTGAGCTTAGTTGACGCTGAGGAGGATAAGAGCAAGGGCAATGTGCTTAGTATAAAAAGCCTTGTGTAAGGAAGCGCTCCACTCCCATACCCACAGACAAGCCTAAAATGCCTGCAACGATGCCCGCCAGCTACACACCACAATCGCGGCATCCCACCATTCCCATCGAAAATATGATCCGGGAGTACAGCCAGGGTCTCGACGCCGAGATACGCGGGACCAAGCCACTCCCGGATGCGCACACCATTCTTCTGACTGGATCGACAGGCAATTTAGGCTCCCATGTTTTGGAGAGTCTTCTGCGCAACCCGACTGTCGAGAGGATATACGCATTGAATCGCCCATCGTCCCGGAGTGCTTTAGTGAGGCACGAAGTGAGATTTGAGGATAGGGGTTTCGATATCGAGTTGCTCCGCCGGGCAAAGCTGAGATTCCTCGAGGGGGATGCGTCCAATCTCAGACTCGGCCTTCCAGACGATATGTATGAGGAGGTGCGTACACTCTGACTTGTTCTTCTAGTCCGAACATTAATTATACAACAATACTTGACAGGTCATGAACAATGTTACTATCATTATCCACAATGCCTGGCGTCTAAACCTCAACTTGTCATTGCCATCTTTCGAATCCAATATTAGAGGCACACGTCGGCTTATCGACCTTGGGCGCGCTAGTCCCTACGGATCCAATGTGCGCTTCGTATTCACCTCTTCCGTATCGCAGGCGTTTTCCTGGGACACAAGAAAGGGTACTTATCCCGAAGAGGTACTGAGTGACGCCCGATACGCTGTGGGGATGGGATATGGAGAGTCGAAGTATGTATGCGAGAGGGTAAGACCATCATACGCTACCCTCCGACCACCACTGACCTTGTTTGCGTGTATAGATCCTATCTGTATGCGGTCTCCGTGCGACGTCCTTACGTATTGGGCAGATTACAGGTGGGATGCCAAGTGGCGCATGGGCTACAACCGATTGGGTACCGATCATGGTAAAGTCTGGTGTTTCTCTAGGGGTTCTTCCATCTCAAGCTGGGGTCTGTATTCTCTATTATTTGACATTCTTGTCGGGGTAAACTGACCCAAATGCATCTAGAACGCCCCGTGGATTTCTATGGACGATGCGGCACAAGCTCTACTCGAAATTGCTCTTGAGACCTCCAACTGTTCGGGTCAAGCCCTCAATATTGTCCACCCCCGACCGATTACATTCGACATGGCAATGGCCAATATTAACGAAGCACTTGTATCTGCAGGATTCATCAATGCCCCCTTGAATATTATGCCACAGATGCAATGGTTCCAGTTGCTCGAGGCACGCGCATTGAATGCCTCTAGTAGCGACGTGGAGCGCATTGTAAGTAATCTTTCCTTCTCGTCTGATTCTTTTTTTTTTTGGTCGATACTGACTCTCGCATATAGCCCGCAATCAAGCTCCTCGAATACTTCCGCTCATTGGCGCAAGCGGACGCAGCTGTCCGAGCAGGGACCTTGCGCGGAATGGACTGCGCTGGGCTGCCGCGGTTCTCGACATTGAAAGCAGAAGCGGCAAGCGAGACGATGAAGAACATGAGGCCAATCGATGCACAGCATGCCCACAGCTGGATTAATTACTGGCGCGCTGCTGGGCTACTTAGTACAACACGAAAACGACCCGCCCAGCTTTCGAGACTTTAGCTTTACATGTAGACTTCCAGCGAGCTGTCGCTTTGTAGCTATAGATTCGACTTCGTAGCTCAGCTTTGCTTCATGAGTCCAGCTTGACCATGTCTCTGTTATGAACAGACGTTTTTCTCCCAAAAATGCAAAGCTTTAGAAACTCCATGTACTTTCGGGCTCTAATAATGAAACGATTAACCACTATAGAAGTAATGAGGTGTATTGCAACGCTTTACTATATGTTAAATAGTTCTGTCAGCTTCATCTCAACCGTTGCAAAAAATCGTCGGAAAGAAGCTGCAGGAGCTTTCTACCCGCCTTCTACGGTCTCAACAGCAGATATTGCCCAAGAAAAAGGTAGCATTGGTCTGTCGACTATGTACTCTCGAGTCCCTAGCTGATAAATCTTTTAGTTGGTGGCCGGCATGGTCCTACGCTATTGGAGAAAAACGGCCTGAAAGATCAAAAATCAGTAGGGTGATTTCAGCACTACTCCTTTTGGGCATACATCTTGTTGAGAATGACACAGACAGACTGGCGGCGGTGGTGGCGCGAGAGAAACAATCGTCTGGCAAGGCGGCAGTGGCCTCCATAGAAATCGATTTGGAAGGTACGTCTCGCAACTTCACGTTACATATTGCGAGCCGCGCAAAGATTTTTCCTGGGACGCTCGGACCAAGGGATGCACTCTCTACTGGGTACCAATGCGAAACTCGTAAAGCCCAGGTTAACCACGTTTTACGACCGGGCTAAGGGGCTTGGGGTTGCGCAGTGGACCGATATTTTTGATGTGGTGGTGGACTTCCTTGACACGAGCAAGAAAAAATAATTGTAGCACTCGTTTGCGTTCCGTACCAATCGAAAGGTCAATCCAACAGGCCACGACGTCGAGTAGGCGGCAAAATAGTCACTCGTCAAGCGTTATTTGACCTATAGAATCGCAAAGAGAGGCGCGCGAAGCCGAGGCGTGTCACTCGGATGATTTAAATGTGGAAGAGAGAAAACAAAAACGAAGCAAAAGGACCAAAAAAGACGGGAAGTATAGAAATATGACGGTGCGTACCAGCCTCAACTTCATGTCACGCTCGCAGACTCACCAAGTCTGGCATGTTACAACCTTGCACTTCCCTTCCGAGGATTTTGTAATAATCATGACACACCAATTTCCGATATCATTGCGCGCGTAGCGAGAAATTCTAGGCTGTGCGGGGGCAGGGGCTTGTACGCTGGGGTTGGGAGCTAGCGCCGCGATTTTGTCCCGTACAACCTTGTAGACCGTGGCACATCCCTAGAGTCTTCCACATGTCGTATATATACCAGCGCACGGTACTCATCAGATCAAATCTTGATCTTGTGCCGCAGTGATTCTGCAACGCATTCTAATCGCAAGCGATTAGTATGTCGAGGTTCTCAAAGCGGGGAGGTGCAGATTTCCTCTGTTGGTTGCTTCTGTGAAACAACGGACTGACGTATCTATTCATGGTACAGCGCTTCAACCGAGACAGAAACTTCAGTGGCGTTGTGATGTACACGATCAATGAATGTCATCAGCAGATCTTCGGGCACACATCGGCTGTGCTTCAAGCCTGTCTACGATGCCTTTATGAAATCCCCTTACTTGTTGGTGGTACTGAGAAGTGTTCAATCGGTGCATTACGACTGCGACCGTCTCTTCTCTTGTTGACGGAGGTACTTCTGTAATCATACAGTAGCCTATTCATTGTAAGCGCATTACAGAAATCAGCTTGGCCAAAATCTATATACTAAAAGACAACAGCTTTGATCTAGCCTTCGATTTCTTCGCAAGCTGATTGGCCAGAGACAAACGTCAAACCGTACATTCTGATTGGTCAGACCGGCTGGCAGCCAGCATCAAGCACGCGCTTCGCACCTGCTCTTTGCGCTCTCCAACTTATTTTCTGCAGACCGCAGCAAGACATGCATTCAGCTTAGTTTATAAGTCTGCCGTATACAGCTTAAGCTCAGATAAAACATACTGTCAATGCAGTAAAGTATGGTGCCCAATATCTCAGGATGCAAACTTGATAGTGTGCTGCTGACAGGCCAAATCTTTCTGTAAGTATCTAAGGGCAAATGCAAATGTTGGTAGTAGGAAATCAGATGCGTTCTAGGCCGCTTTTTATACATTTTTTGTACTGGAATCACAATCAGATATACTAGCATGCTGGCCATAAGCTAAAGCAATTGCTGAAGGGGTCATACCATCAATGGTATATAAAACTCTCAGTCAACACTGGCAGGATGGTACACCACCGGAAGCGCACCAATAAAACCATTATATGTAGGTATTCAGGATGGAAGATATCAGACATTTATTTAATTTATAAGCGTATATGTAGCTATTTGACACTGAAGGTTTGTAGCCCACACGCGCACGAAAGTATGTTGCATAAGTTAATCCAAAAAAAAACGCTGATAGACAGCACCTATCTTTCAGATTGTAAATAGGTTACAAAGTTGACATCACATGTGGGCGCTTAAATGCTGCTTTGCTGGCTAGGAAGGACTAAAGTAAAGAAAAAGGACAGGGGTACTACTAAATAGAAAAACAAGTATGCACAACAGATCATCTGGTGAGGATTTCACTGTATTTTTTGCGGAGGTCCACTACTGCAGTACATCTGTCAGAAAAATGCAACACCGCTTTTTGAGTATAGATGAACGGCAGGATGAGTGCCACAGGTGACATACCGCAAGTTTGGACAGTCCAAGGCATGCATGTCCAAATAATGCACGGATGAGCGCAGAGCGGCGGTGAGGCGGTGATGCGCCACAGAACGCGAAGATCATGCCGCATCGCTGATATGCTAATGCGCCGGGATGCAGGCGTCAGACTGAGAAGGTGAATACATGAATGGGTTGGGAGCATTTGAGAGGCAGCGACGTGCTAGAAAACGAGGATTTTGGCAGTAGAACCACTATAGTGGTGTTGCAATCTGCAAAATTTTGCGCAGTAGAATGACAAGGTAGGAGATAACATCTCACAAGAGCGCACATGCGTGGCACAGCCACGGGTTATGTTTATCTCATCCAGGAATAATACCGTATGGATGGGCGCGGAGCGGCCGTGAGGCAGCGATGCGCCGCAGAATGAGAAAATCACACCGAATCTCTGAAATACCATGGTAGCAATGTGATGGACGTCGGAATAAGAGAATCAATGCACGAAGGGGCGCGGAGCAGCCGGGGCCTTCAGGCCGGGCAGTGGCCGGCAAATCACTAAACGTGCCACTCCGGTGTCACAGTCTGCAATTTTTTGCCCCTTCCAAGGAGTAGCATATCATTAGAGATTTAATGAAAAAGCCGGTGCATAATACGGGTCGCACACGATCCTCAAGTAGAATACAGGAACCATGCAGGAAGACATACACTCAGTTTGAGTTTGCAATGCATACAACTTGGTGTCCCATATCGCATGAAATGCTGGAGAATTCGGTCGTCTTTATGCTGTTTGCATTGGGCCAGTGCTTCAGTGTAGTCAGCTGAAGCTGCGTGTTATTTATATACCATTGCTTATCTGTAATGTTCAATGACGCAGCATATCTGAGCGGTATGCTACTGCCCCAGTGTAGTGGGTTGGTATATTGTTGAAAGACGGCAGAACACCCCAATATAATGCAATGTAGCATTCCAGCAATAGACGTAAGCATAAAATGTGAATGGAGTGTGCATAAGGATATTGAGAAACTGAATAGACAGGCGCGGAGCGGCCGAGAGGCGGCGACGCGCCACAGACTACGAAAACCACGACGAGGTAGCAGTGTGTTATAGACATCGGCCTGAAAAAGAATGGGTGCGGGGCCGCCAAGGGTCTTCATATGGTGGAGTTCACAGATTTTAGTATAGTATGTTGTCTTTGATTTAGTAAGTGGTAAATCACATCTTACAAGAATACCCCGTGCATTGCACGGGTCGCTGCTAGTACTAGTTAAAAATAGACAGATCGCTTGTACAGTTATACTCAAGCGGCAGATCATGAAATACTATCGAAGCCTCGTCATGAGGCTCAGCCGTCGTTCTCACCATCACCGTATTGACACCACAACTAGCAACCGAATAAGCAAGAAAGCGTCCGAATAGTATCCTATCAGCTCCATCCTTGAGCTGAGTTAACGCCGAAGAGGATAAGAGCGAGAGCATTGTACTTGGTATAAAAAGCCTTGCGTAAGGGACCGCTCAACTACCATGCTCAGAAAGAACCCCAAAATGTCTCCAATAATGGCCACCAGCTACGCACCACAATCGCGGCCTCTGGTATTCCCGCCCACCGACGGGACTGTCACCCTGCCGGAGGTTCTTGATTTCCATAATGAGCACCAACCGCAGCGCACAATCTTCACCTTCAAGGCTGACGGAGCTGCCGCGGCGACCAATATATCTTTCTTCGAATTCCGGCGTGCCGCGGACCGCGTTGCACATTTCATACGCCCAGAGCGATGCGGTGCAGAGGGAGAAATTATCGCTTTGGTCGCGCTTTCCGACACGTTACTCTATCAGGCTGTTACCGTGGGACTGACGCGTGCGGGTATCGTGGTAAGTCTTCCCTGATGATTTCAGTCAATTCGAAGCTAAACACGCATAGCCTTACTTGATGTCTCCGCGCAACACAGCAGTCGCAATCATCAAGATGCTCAAGGAGACTTCATGTCACAAGCTGCTCACTACTCAAGAGACACTCAAGGCGTTAATTTCCGAGATTAAACTCGGCCTCGAAGGAGGGACAGAGACAGCTTCATATCCCCTTGAGATTATCGAAATGCCGCCCCTCTGCGCCATATTTCCCCGGATGGGAGTAGAGACTATCGACGACCTCTTTGAAGAGTTCCCGAAGCCAGCTACACGACCCGACCTCAGCCAAACACTGATATACCTCCATTCCTCTGGGAGCACCGGTCTGCCAAAGTCCATCAGACAAAGCTTTCGCATGATCTGCAATTGGGCATCCCTGCGTGAGTTCTATCCCATAGATACAATTAATGCCTTCTAAGCTATCAAACCGAAGCGGGAGGCAGCGAGGTAACCAATCGGACTCTCGGCGTCATGGCGCTCCCCGCATTCCACACTCTCGGCCTGACTTCCCATGTGCTCCGTGCAGCTTACGGCCTATGCACAGTCGCGTTGTATCCACCCATCGCAGATACCCCTTCCAAATTGCCCGTGATGCCTACTCCAGATAATATTATCGAGCACATGCGGCGTACTGGGTGCGAAGACCTCGTTAGTATACCAGCACTCTTCAATATTTGGGTCCAGCAGAAGGATACTGTTGAATACCTCGCGAGCCTCAAACTTGTGGTGGGTCTCCTTCAAAAAATATCGTTTAACTCTGCAAACTTTGACTTATCCGCGCCGTTATAAATACAGGTGTACTCTGGTGGACCACTCCCTTCAGAGACAGGCAGGCAACTAGTACGGGCTGGTGTGAGGCTTGTGTCCATGTATGGCGGGACGGAATTTGGCATTCCAGTACACTTCACGCGCCAGGCCCCTCGCACTTCAGAGGTCGACTACCCATGGGAGTATTTTTCCCTTGACGAAAATGTCAACGCACGCTTTGAACCTCAGGGTGACGGGACATACGAATTACAATTCTTGGTGTGTTGTACCTTCATCATGACGCAACCTTTTTCTGATGCGTCCTTGTCATGTCAATAATTAGCGGCATGATACGAGACACGACCTTCCCGTGGAGAACATGGGCAACGGAGTGAGAGGCTACGCCACGTCCGATTTGTTCATCCCTAATGCGTCAGCGCCTGGATTCTGGAAACTGTAAGGCCGACTTTCGCATTGAGCGGAGTAAGTGTCTAACGGTCACCATGTCAAATGGCAGCATAGGACGTAAGGACGATGTTATTATCCACAGCTCCGGTGAGAAGACAGTCCCCGGACCAATGGAGAATATCATCGCCCAAAGTCAATAGTGAGTGCATCACGTCCACTTCGCCGACTTGATTTCAGGAAACGTCTAATGGCATTCGCATCTGACAGCATCATTGGTGTTGTTATGTTCGGCCGTGAGCACGACCAGCCCGGTGTGCTTATTGAGCTGGAAAAGACGTACGCTATTGATCCCCAAAACGAGGCTGATGTTGTGAAGGCGCGCAATGTTCTTTGGTACGTTTCATGCTTCCAGAACTGGCTGTGCATCTATGCTAAATGACATTCGTGCATGCAGGCCACTCATTGAGCAAGCAAATAAAGTTGCGCCGGCATTCAGCAAAATATACAAGGAGTTTATCCTCTTTAGCGATGCACGAAAGCCCTTACCGCGCGCGGGTAAGGGAACTGTTATGCGTAAGGCAGCATTGTCAGACTATCATAATGAAATAGAGGCGCTGTAAGTGTCTGCTATTGTCTTTTATCGCTAATCACGCTGAGATAGTCGTTTAATATAGGTATGCTACCGTATCAGCAGTAGCCGGGACAGAAGATATCTCGCCGCCTGTGTCTTGGATTGAGGCCGATGTATCGACCTGGCTTCTAGCGCAACTCAAGGATATCTATGCAGATTTGACATTCACTGCAAACGATGATCTATTCGATCAGGGCTTGGACAGGTACGTTTTGTGCTGACCACCATGGGCTAGTGACTGAAACCATCTGCTCAGTCTCAGTGCAACCGTTCTCCGCCGTCGTATATCCTCTGCTCTCAAGTCGGATAGTTCGACTGTGTCTGTGGCAGAACATATCAACCAAAACACAGTATATGCACATCCAACAGTACATGGTCTATCCACATTCATCGCATCCTCCGTGAAGTCACCTGACGGGAATGCCACGGTGAATGATCCCACCATCCCCATCGAGAATACGATCAAGAAATACAGCCATGGTCTGGACGACGAGATACGCGGGACCAAGCCACTCCCGGGTGCGCACACCATTCTTCTGACTGGATCGACAGGCAATTTAGGCTCTCATATTCTGGAGAGCCTTCTGTGCAACCCAAATGTAGAGAGAATATACGCATTAAATCGACCATCGTCCCAGAGTGCTGTGGCGAGGCATGAGGCCAGATTTGTTGATAAGGGCTTCGATGTTGAGCTGCTCCGCCAGGAAAAGCTGAGATTCCTCGAGGGAGATGCATCCAATCTCAGCCTTGGCCTTCCGGACGATGTGTATGAGGAGGTGCGTACACTCTGACTTGTTCTTCTAGTCCGGACATTAATTGTATAGCAATACTTGACAGGTCATGAACAGTGTTACTATCATTATCCACAACGCATGGCGTCTAAACTTCAACCTGTCCTTGCCATCTTTCGAATCCAATATTAGAGGCACTCGTCGGCTTATCGATCTTGGGCGCGCTAGCCCCTACGGATCCGATGTGCGCTTCGTATTCACCTCTTCCGTATCGCAGGCGTTTTCCTGGGACACAAGAAAGGGTACTTATCCCGAAGAGGTACTGAGTGACGCCCGATACGCTGTGGGGATGGGATATGGAGAGTCGAAGTATGTATGCGAGAGGGTAAGACCATCATACGCTACCCTCCGACCACCACTGACCTTGTTTGCGTGTATAGATCCTATCTGTATGCGGTCTCCGTGCAACGTCCTTACGTATTGGGCAGATTACAGGTGGGATGCCAAGTGGCGCATGGGCTACAACCGATTGGGTACCGATCATGGTGAAGTCGGGCATTTCTCTAGGGGTTCTTCCATCTCAAGCTGGGGTCTGTATTCTCTATTATTGGACATTTTTGTCGGGGGGAAACTGACGCGAGTGCCTCCAGACCGCCTCTTGGATTCCTATGGACAGCGTGGCACAAGCCGTACTCGAAATCGCGCTTGAAACCTCGAACTACTCGTATCAAGCTCTCAATATTGTCCATCCACGACCGATTACATTCGACATGGCAATGGCCAATGTTAACGAGGCACTTTTCTCTGCAGGCATCATCAAGGCTCCATTGAACATAATTCCACAGACGCAATGGTCGCAGCTGCTCGAGGCACGCGCATTGAATGCCTCTAGCAGCGACATGGAGAGTATTGTAAGTCAAATTTTAAACCTCCACTGATTCATTATAATGCTCAATAATGACTCTCACATATAGCCTGCAATCAAGCTCCTTGAATTCTTCCGCTCAGTGGCCCAGGCGGACGCAGCTGTCCGCGCTGGGACCTTGGACGGAATTGAAAGTGGTGGGCTGACGCGGTTCTCGACATTGAAAGCAGAGGCGGCAAGTGAGACGATGAAGAACTTGAGCCCTGTCGATGCACAGCATGCCCGCAGCTGGGTCAATTACTGGCGCTCGGCTGGGCTGCTTAGTAGACTAGACATTTAGAGTAGACTTGTTAGAAAAAATTACAAAATGTATATTAAAGCAGTATCAGAACCCCGAACGCAAGCAAATGCGATGTAGACATAAAGATATTGAAAAATACAACCCAAACATTCCTGGCGTGATAGACTAAAAGGCGGGAGCAAATAAGGGCTTCCATGGAACGATATCCGCGTAGGTGGCAATGATGAAGATTCAAATCAAGCGATGAGTGGCCCTGCGAACGGGTGGCGTGAGGTGAGAATAGAGGCTGGAGATCTCAAAGTGGCCTGACCAACGAAGTAGCACCGTTCAAGCCGCAAGGACCACACGTGTCACCGAGAAGCGGGCAGCCAAGTAAATTCCAACAAAGATGAGAAACCAGTATGTCCAATGGGGCATCATATACCCTAGTCGGGTCTACGTTCTCCTTTGCGAGGTCTGACCTGCACAATGCCAAGAGGAAGAGAAGAGAGAGAAAGACACAAGGGAAGATTGAAACAGAAAATTTGACGACAACCGTAAGGACGGGAGAAGAAACTGAAGCAATAAGTAATAGCCTCGATGGCGGTGACGACGACAACAAGCTGCAAGAGATGCCGTATAATGACTGACCGACCTTGTGCTGATCGAAAAATGCATTCCACAGGGTTGCGGCGTCAAGTGCGTGGTAAAACAGGCGGCTCGTCGTTGTGCGTCATTTAATGCACGGGACCACAAAGAAAAGCGGACGAAGCGGTTATTTACGAGCATAAGAATGCAAATGAACAGGAGAGGAAAGAAAAACAAGAAAACAAAGAAGCATCGAACAGAAAACGATCGGTGGCAAAATCTGACAGCTCGCACCATGCTTAATTTCACCGCCGCCCATTGGACTCATTGCAGCTGGAGCTCACTTTCAGTACGCTCCACGATTCGCCTGGGGTAAATTCAATCTAAATGAGACGGGAACGGGGGTGGTAAGGATGCGTACCATATGCGGGCCTGAAACGTAGCAAAGAGGCAGATCATTCCACGGAGTTCAACAGGCGAGGGAGCGACGAAAGGCGAGGCCGAGTACGGTCGAGATACGAACAATGACAAACGCGGGACAGCAGGGCGATGCGTCTTCATCGTCACTGTCGATGCCCTAAGATTAACGAAGAGGGCGAGTTAGTAAGGGTCTATATAGAGAGACGAGATGACGGGAACGAACTCATGAGGAAATGATAGCGTAATCGCCTCCAGAGAGGCTGGAAGAGACTTAGTACGGGTCGAGATTAAGATTTCTCCTATCGAGTGTATCTCTCATGTGAAAAACAAAGACGACCTCACAGAAAAACTGTGCGAATAGGAACAGGCGCATATGAAAATGAATCTAGTTCCCGCTTGAGCTCGAGCCTGGCAGAACCTCTCTGGTCGATTTGGCCACGACAGAGAGTACAGTCGATTGGGCAGCCCTCTATCATTCCGACGTATCGTTCCTGGCAAAAAAATTTAAGCCCGGTTTACATCGCTCTTTCACTCGCCCGTTCATAAGAGCAAGAATTACCAATCCAGTGTGTCATCCACGGTGAAAACATTCTGGATACCCGCTTTCTCTGCTTGAGTCGTCATCCCGGACATGGTACTAGTGCCAGACAGTCCATGGGGTACAGTTCAGCAAGGACGAACGCAAGCCCAATCGTGCAAACAGTCTCAAAGAAGAAACATTCTCGACGAAGCAAAGTGAGTGAAAAGATGATAGACTTACCCCAACTATATGCGCTCCGCGACGATAACCGCTCTCGAGCACGCATCAGGACAATATCCCGCCAGAGCGTGAGCCCCATGAGAGTGCGCCTGCGAGGTTCGTAACAAATCTCGTCATCCATGAAAGAAGGGGGATACTGGAGGACCGAAAGAGGAGAGTTAGTTGCGATCTTTGGAGCGGACGAGAGAAGACGGAGAAGCAGGTGGCAGTAATGACTGCACATAAGAGCGCTAGACACTACGAACGGATGGTCGATCCCATGCTATGAGCCGCGGCCCAGAACACAGCGACTCGTATTGTGCGACATAGGATACGCGCCGCGGATACAGGGGTACACAATATAACACACTAAAGCTGACCTCTTCGCGAAATACAGACCGACATCTTGCAGGTCAAAGAGATCCACGAGCACGAAGAGAAGAAGAGAAAAAAACCAGGGAAGAGAGATGGGGGAAATGCGAGCAAACGAAGGCAAGACAGACAAATGAATCTCACTCTAGAGATAACTGCTCCTAATTGGCCGCCTGGGCATCCATCCGTAAAACCACGCACGTATAGGCGCCGCCAGCCACGTTGAGACACTCGACCCCACTCCAGCATCCAGATTCGAGGCCGTTATCGACGTGTTGTACCCATTCATGCCCGTTACGGGTCGGTGATGGCGGATGTGTTCTCGATTGTGCGACATGGCTGACTGACGGGAGCGCCAGGTGGTGTCTCTGCGCCGGGGCCCGGGATCTTCGCCATTTTCGTTGAAGCCTCGTGTGGAGGAGCCGTCACCGCGGTATGGCACACAGACTCCGCGCGCCAGTGCCCGCTGTACCAGATCCTAGGGCGGTATTTCTGCTGTAATCCATCTGTAGGAGCCATGAGAACTTTCCCCCTTGGGAATGATGAGAAGAGAGAAGAGATAGAAGCAGCGGATAGGAGAGAAGCGGAAAAGAGGATGAGGAGCACGAAAATGGTATGCCGTCGGTGTCACATATCAGTCAAGACGGTCCACGCCGTCACCAACCCGCATGGACATCGCGACATGGCGAGCTGCGGAGTGTTTGTCTTCATCGGTGGTGTTAAACCTATTGTTGCCTGGCATCAGAAGGGGTGAAGCAGGGTAAAGTTCAGAACAAACGCGATCAAGTTCAAGTGTCACTGACGCCTACACACGTCGCGTGACATCACGGCGTTTGCCGATTCATGCACGATCAGATATGCTGGCCATCAGAAATACTGAGTTCACGTTCTCATCGACGTTACTTAGTTGCGTCAAATGCATGGCTTGGTGTTAACCTGCTCTATCACACCAATCTATGTACGACTTTAGGCTGTATGCGTCAATGGGCGCTCGTTGGGTACAAGTTCAAACGACATATGCGACCGCAGCATTTATTCATGTATGGTCAACGCAAAACATCGTCTGTGGGACTGGAGAAGTAACAGCATAACTAAGTCTAAGTAAGAGAGTATTGTCGCGAACTTAAAGAGGAGGATATTACCCAAGAAGTAAAGAACCACGGTAGTGCGATGCGACAATAAGGAATCTGAGGCCGAGTTGGCCGAGAACCATTATTGCACGCTCGCAAATCACACAAGCTATGAAGAAGTCTTCGCGAAGCTGTGGCGGGGCAGACGGGCGCGTGGAATAACAAGAAACAGGAATTTGTGGGGTCGAGTGGTAGTAAGGGGAATACGACAACGAGATGCACTACGGGCTTGTACTCCAAAAAGGCCACCCCGAAATCTCAAGAGATGTGTAAGACCCCCCGCATGTATGGAGAAATTCTTGACGATGCAACACCAAGTGGTGGAGTGAGTATGTCGCATTGTGACCTCGCGGCGGGCTAGATATACGCGTAAAGAGCGGCAGATCCATGTCCTAATATCGAATACAGAGCATGTACTCCCTCCGTAACCGTAGGGACTTTAATTAAATAATGAGTATGAATTTAAAATACTTATTTAAATCATTCATTCTTTAAAAACGTGTCTGCTCTGGATCTATGCGGGCATTCAAAGGAATTTGACGATTTTTGCAGATTTATTGAATCTTAAAAAAGCGACAATTGATTATATTTAAACACTTGGAGTACACGCATTTCAGGGATATAGAAGCAGAGTCATTTAAAACAGCAAGTATTGGATGTATTTAAAGACACAGAGTGGACATATTTGAAGAAAGAGAATAAGCACATTTAAAGAGATGGTGTATGCGTATTTAAAGAAATGTCGTAGGCATATTCAACGACACAGCAATGACAAATTCAAAAAGATGGTGTGGGTATATTCAAAGAGGCAAAGACATATTTAAAGAGGTAGAAACGGAAAGGGTCAGAATAGACAAACCGGGTCTTGATGCCCTAGAAATCCACTGATTTGAGTTATGTGTCAATTTGGGGATATAGTGACCCGAATACCTTTCTCCAACTTCCCATATAATTGACGGAAAAACCAAGATTCGAAACTCGGGCAGGCTAAGTACCTCTTCAGTGTTGTCCTTCTTTCATTCCGTAAGTTTGCGATCACGGGAGGGATTGTTGGTATTGTTCAGGTAAGCGTTGATGCTGTCCTTGAGTGTCTGACAGTACCGTCGGATGACCCCATCTTGCTGTCGGTAAAAACATAGATAAATGCCTTTGCGACACGCCGTTCTATGGACTTGTCTGCGTTTTGGATGGGACGGCATGGGGGAAGATTTGGGGAAGAAAGATAGGTGAGCCACTGCCGTGAGTTGGGGCTGGCCTTATATCCATAGTGAGATGAATCACCAGGTAAAGCGCACTCCAGGGGCCAGCAGCAATTAGGGGCAAGGCCACAACAAGCGGGCCTTGAGCGGGGCAATTGTGTGGCCCGTTGTTTAAGTGTTAGCACCAAGCATGTTAAGCGGGCATGCACCAAGCGTGTGAATGTCAAAGAAGGTGATGGTAGGGCCGTTTGCGATTAGCGTTTCAAGTGCGCAACTTACAACTTCCCACCACGACCAAAGAGGAGGTTCAGGTGTGCTTGATGAAGGTGCCGTAGTTTCCACATTTTGTTAATCTTCCTTATTTATAATTTCATTTCACCTTGCAGGGGATTGAGTCCAGTGGTTTCGAGCTGAGGCTAAGATGAACTGACCAAGGTTACAGTCACATTCTCGACGATTATAAGGCATTTCATGAGTATGCAGGCCGCTAGACAACTTGCGGAGAATTCACTGCCATACACTAAGGAATAGATACTAGATACATTAAATGTTGACTTAGTCGATTGAATCCTTTTTCAAATATCGGAGGCTACTGCAGTGTGAGTATAATTCAAAGACCCTCATTCATATATCTTTAAAGAGTGCGTCGACTCATTTCAAGAGTGCATGACTTATTTTTAAACAGTACCGCTTCTGTATTTGAATAATGGAAACTCATGCCGTTGAACAGTGATATAGGGCTCGGAGGGCAGAGGTACAGGGCTGTGAAATATTTAAAGATGATTGTATTCAAATGACCCGACTAAGTTTATACTTGGTATTTAAATAAAGTCCCTACGGTTTTATACTCCCTTGGATGCATAGAAGGACACCTTGATGGTGCGTCGTGTGTCCCACGCGTTACATCAAGCTGGGAACTGCCTTCTGGCAGGAAAAAAGAGGAGAATCGCAAGAGACGGACATGCACTAGAGATCATACACCACGAAAAGCATACCCTATCCCCATCATCTTCCTCCTTCCGATTTGCAGTATCCCGCCGATAACAAATGAAGAAAATATCCATCCCTGTGAGTTTATCGCATGATAGTATTACATTGTATGCAGTCTGGTGTGTGATTGAGTGTAGCACAAGTTTACGAAGCGAAACGAGGTGGCTCTGCTCGAGTGCTAATGGTGGTTGAAGGGAAAGGGATGACATTTTAGAACCGTGTGGTCGTATCAAGATGTTCTCACCCGCAAACATATGCAATCTAATCTAATCTAGTTGTGGTCCCATTTGCCCCTCGTGCAAGTCATTCTGCCTACATCTGGCAGAACATATATTCTACAAACACAATGTACAGACATAGTTCCCAGAGGTCGACAAACGATTAGGAAAAGATGCCGCTTTGCTCTGTCTAGCCGCTCCCCAGACATCTTTCCGCGGTGCACCAGAGAACCTTTGTCATAAGATCAACGAGTCACGATGAAGCAGGTACAGAAGGTTCGATTTGTCTCAAAGGAGATGACTGGGGTCGGAATAGGCCAGTGGGTAGGTGAGAATGCGCTCGAAAAACACTTGGAAAAATTCATGACGATGGCTACACAGAAGATAAGAAGGCAGCGAGCAGAAAGTAGGATATATAAAAATGATAAGTCTGAATCACCGCAAAAATTCATACACGCGTTGGCCAGATAGAAGCGACCACATACCACGCATAAAGCCGCCCAACAACTACTTTAGCAAACCATGGGTGCGTCGGGTTCCACAAATCTGCGTATCGACACATCTACCAAGGTTGTATACAGGCTAGAGCGGGGATTATGCGTGAAGGTCCGCGGTAAGGAAGCATATCCTACAAGGCAATGGAGAGAACTGTGTGCAAGGGCGACGACAAACCGTAGTGAGACAAGCATGCAGCGACGCGAAAAGTATAAATAGCTCGTCGCAGTGCAGAATGTTGAAGCAGTAGTTGAAAACAGCACAGTAAAACGACGAGATGAGATGATAAGAGGATGTGGGGTGAAATAGTATGGGGTATCGAACGCGGGCTCATCTTTAGAGGAGCTGTCGGGAGGCTGACAGTCAGGACTGGACCAGCACGCGTCCTGATCGATCGTAGAATTTGGTCCGAGATCAATTTGACCTGGAAGGATTGTTTGAGCAGCTGGGACAGGATCTGATGGCGACGTCTGAACGGTTATTGCACACAGTACCCTCAGATTGCCAACTTTCAAAGAGTAGAACAGCTCGATGCTGTCGGTGCAAAAAAAAATGCAACATGAGAACGAGTACAACTCGGCAATGGAACACCACTACTCCTGCGTCGAATGAGTCTTGTACACGTTCCTCTGCCCCACTGAAGGAGAGGGTGACGATCAACCGCTTACACGTGCCCAGGACTTGTACGTTCTGGTGCGTTGGTAGTGAATTAAGTTAACCGTGTAGAGATTGAGGAATGCACCAAGTACTCTGCACTCGTCAGTATGAGATTCAGCGTCTAACAGCGCAAGTGCAGGATATAAGCAACATTAGCATCGTAGAGCGATAAACAGTTAAACTGAGTTGGTCTGGAGAGCTGTGTCGCTGGTATCTTTTCTTTTGTTTCTTTTTTTTTTTTGAGTGTAGCATTTAAGTAATACCGATCCGCCGACTCAGGTCGTCGTATAGGTATCCGTAGGTGTTGTGACGAGGAATAAAAACCTCGCCGGCTGGTATCCTTGTATATTGCGCGACATAAAGCACGCGTCGACGTCGACGGAGGCGCAGTTTGTCCCAGATATGACCCCCTGATGTTGCGCGTATAAACACCTTCGGTGGACGAGATTGCTTCCCATTGACACCACCGAACCGCTTGAAGGTGGACAATGTCACTGAGACGGCGTTTAGGGTTTAGGGTCAACGCAAGCGCATTCAATGCGCAACAGGGACTGGCATAAATGGCACGCGGCGTGTGGTGCGCTTGAAGACAGTGCACAGGAACGCGAAGGGGATCCCAGAAATCATCGCGGTCACGCTAAGGACGTCTGTTGCGGGCGTTGAAGTATGATATGTGCGTCTGATGGCTGAGCCATTGGTTACTTCACCATGAGTTGTGACAGCACTGCTGGTGCCAAACAGCAGAACCGACACTGTGTGTACGCTGCTTGTAGTGGGCAATTACGCGAAAGAGGTAATGAGAATATTCACACAGTGGCTACGGTGGTTGCAGATTCAAAGGGCCAAAATTCCGATGGTGTCACTGATGATGCCGATGTAATGCCGGTGAGTTGGTTGCTGATGAAAACAAATCTCCCTGTTGGGAAGCACCTGACAAGGGATGAAAACCAAAAGCTCTGAGATACATTCGCGGCGAAATGTGTACCTCCCTGCAGCACAAACAAACGGGTTGTAGTAAGCCGCCGCCATGCTTACGTATATTCGCAAACCCTAAATACATCAAATGAACCAAGACTTTTGAATTTCTGCAAATGGTTCACGGGTGTCCAAGCTATGGAGCTGAGCAAATAACATTGTGGAGCGGTATTATGCACATTTCTATGACTATATTTTCCGTTGATAAATAAAATTCAATGTTTTGTCTGGTTCCAAGTACCAGGAGTCTGTTGGAAGTCTAACAAACAATCGGTTATCGCAGTGTGATATCTGCTGTCAAGTGTCTGAGACCTGCTGCATTCTCGGCTATCAATCGCTCACACGAAAGGGTCGCGATGATTCCGTTCACGTGATGGACATCACTCAATGCGCGAAGCACCTGTCGAGGTGCCCCAAGACACCTTTCCGAGCTTTTTCTAATATAATGTCTTGTGAGATAAGTATATAAATATCTCCCGTATATTCAACGTCTTTTTGTTTGAGAATCTACGCATTTTGGTGCTGAGGCGTTGGGAAACACTCGATTTTCCACCAAATACACCATCCATTAGGGTAAATATTGCGTGAATAATAAGTTTTCCGCGAAATATCTTTGAAAGACTCGTTAATGGTATATCCTATGTTGCCTTGCATGAGTAAAGCTCTGAAAAATACCTTCTCCTCCGATATCGAAGGTTTTTGGGCGAAAAGGAGGGGCCGAGTTACATGAGATGGTCTTTGCCAAGCAAGAGCAAATTTGGTCATTTGATGTGATTGATGTCGGTTAATTACTGCCGCTGTCATACGTTTACCAGAACCTCGCCAAAAGTCGTAGCCGACTTACCAGACTTGATCAGAGCAGGAACTTGACACCAGAAACCTGCTCGAATCGAGCAACAGATAGTAGATTCTTGACATTGGTATTTTTTAACAGAAAATAACCTCATATTTCTGAGTCTTCTGGTTTACTACACGGATTCTAATGAATAGTGTCAACAGTTGAGGGGTGCACTCTCTATTAATTGGTTTGCTGCCATGCCATGGCCTCGGACCTTAGGGTTCTCGTCCACCATCGTTGGGGGCGGATCAACATCAATGCCGGCCATACATATACATTAGAGTTAATTTTATTGGAAACTGAAACAGGAGAGAGATGCTCGGTTATCAAAATGACCGGGCACTAAAAATCGGCCCTTCGAAGACCAGGCAGACATAATCCAGAACATCTGTTGAGGACTGTAAAGACCAGGGATCGGTCAGCCGATGTTCTTGAGGACCGCTCAAACTGTCATAGTAGAATATGGTGTGATTATCTATCAGAAATCTAGTTGAAGTAGAAGATGATTGACAAGCTCACCATGTCAGCGATCTTCAAATGTCCAGAATTATGAACCAGTGGGGTACTTTAGTTTCCAACGTGCGATGCGCAGGGCCTTGTCATCTATCCTTGAACTACAGTGCTACATTTGGCACATAGAAAGTACAAGATGTGCATCGTTATCCAATCCCAATGCCCGGTGTTGTGAGGTGGGTAAGAATATTGAGAAACAGCGCCTTCATAGAACCATTCTCTAAAACTTGGACCCTGAATATGTCCATAAGGAATCCTGTCTACTTCTCGATCATATCTCCGGCACATTCGCGCTGCCCCCAATATTGGTTCTTTGCAACTTTAAACACCCCACTGGGCAGTGAATTCAGGTCGAAGATATCTGCCACATTGAATTTAGGTTTGAACCCTACATCTGTGCCCTGGTTACCTGTCAGTCCCATCAAGTCACGAAGTATTCAGAGCAGGTATCTGCCAATTTTATGTATTGATAACAGAATATAGATTTTGATATTACAAAGGCCATTCAAAGCGTGTGATACCTTGAGAACTGCAGCCGTGACTCCCGTTCAGTGGTATTGAGCACAGTTCAAAGCGGCCGCATTGATTGTCCCGCTCAACACGGCACATTTATGACGTGGGAGTTAATCACGGTATAAAAATAGTATACACGCACCCACAACTCCGAATGGTTGTGGGTGGTGTGGAGTACAGGTGGAGCTGAGATGATTAAATAGAATAATGCTGCGGCTGTCTTGGAAATATGCCCCCAGGACTCTGTAGGAGCTCTCTGACGGATTACGGAATTCGCATATTAGAATAGATCAAAAATAACCATAACACACGATATTCCACGTCAAAACCCGGATTCCTGCGGTATTTAAAATTACTGTGAGCCGGCGCTGTGAAAATACTATACTTGGGTACTTGGACCTTCGAAACTTTTTTTGCACAGTTTGTCCACCTTCTTCTCCCGAAAGGGCTATGAAAATAATTGTGCAGAACGATTGAGTGTTGATGGCGAAATCAGTAGACAACCGGACAATGAGTAAAACAATGCACCACATGATGTTTGCAATTTGGAAGGCAAGCCTGGCTCCTCTCTGAAATTCATAGAAGTTGTTCCCGTCCAGGGAATACCTGAATGCCCATACAAGAATAGTAACAATTCACACCAAAAATATCCCAGATGCACAGCACAGAGCGACATAACCTGATTCTTATTCAAAGGCTGCATAGTACCAGCCCAGAAATTGAATAAAAGGCTCTTGAGCTTGTTGCCAGTTCTGCACTTTCAAAGTCCTCTGCTCATCAAGCAAACACCCAAACTCAACTCATAATGCAATTCGCCAAACTTCTCGCCTTTGTCGCCTTTGTCGCTGGCTCTGCCTACGCATCCGCAGTGACCCCCGCGGGCTGCGTCGTCATCGACGGTGTCAGCTTCTGCAACATTGAGCATACTGCTTTCGTTGTCGGCCCTGATGGCTGCGTCGTTATCGATGGTGTCAGCTTTTGCAACTGAAGCACCCGGTAAGCGACCTTTGTGTATCTCGGCTATGGTTTCCTGACCAAGTCTTTCTACAGCCCAAGCAACCTTATGTTGAACACGAGATTAAGTAAACATAATATCCAGTTGACATCACGAAATGTGCAATGAACTGACGTATTTCGGCTTCATGAATAGGCGGAGTCGATGTGCCTAGGGATGTGAAATGCAATGGCCGGTGTCTTGTTGACCAATACGAGACCAGGACATTCTCTCTGCGTTGATAGTCGCTGAATGATATTTTGTAAACCAAGATTAGCAAATGGAGATGAAGTGTTGTATATATAGCTCATTTGACTGGACCTCGTTCGTCTGAGTGATTATGGGCAAATTAAATTGAATTTTTATGCGCTGAAAGTAGAGCAGAGCACAGAGTTGTTCATTGGGTAATTTCAGTAACGGTTACACGGGCGCGACAAATTTTATTGGGATTTATTTCGCCGCGTTCGCATGTATTGGTGCGGAGGACTATGACCGGACATGTCGGATGAGAATAACCATCAATGTACCCATTTATGCGTTTATGGTACAGTTGATTGACGTCCAGAGCACTGAGATCGTGTTCGACACGAGAATAAAGAAGACGAGACAGCGCTGCAGCCGAGCGAAGATCAGGCACACCACGAAGAGCAGGTCATTCGTGACACGCACGACGCGTCGCCTTATTCTCTTCCGCCAGTTGAGAACCAAATGGACACCCATGAACATTTCAGTGCCTCCTCCTCCCCATCCTCACTATCTCCATGCCCTTCCTTCCCCTCCCCGTCTCCATACGGACATAACGGATGAAAATACGGAAATGGCTCAGACGAGCTTGTACAGTGCACCACACGTGCGTCCTAACACCGCCGGTTGTTTCAAGAATGTGTTGTACACAGATTCAATCAAAAGAGGAACAACTTTGACCCATACTGTGAATTTTAACCCAATTTGAATCGTCCATACTCGTTGTCTCAATGTCGCGGCCAATTGTTGCATATTCGACACATTGGAATCAATGTGCCCTAGAGAACACAATCCAAGCTCGCATTCATAATCCAAAGTTCAAACCATCCACTTGTAGATGCGGAGATCAATATTGACTGACACGCCCCCCGGGATTATTTTAGATAAACTCAATTTGTGTTATTACTGGGTGGGAATTTTCATGGATTAATTTTAGTGTCTGTCTGTTCGGTATATCAAAAGATAGTCTAATTCTGATATTGATTTTGATTTTGATGGGTGCTGACTGGCGATATATAAAATGTGTATGACCCCTGCATGTTTTGGAGACCGAAAGTCCTTCTTGGTTTTTATGCGAGTGCTCTCGGTAGTGGCAGAACCGCGTTACTCCTGATTCAACTCATATTTTCTCATATTGCAGCTTCTTTCATCCATGTTTATGCACACCATCCAAAGTGACATCGAACACGTTCGTAATTTCTATTTTTACTTATCCCTGTGACTACTTGCACTAAGCATTCAACGTCGTACGTCGCCCAAGTACGTTGCTTAGTTTGCTTGTGTAGGGAAGGGTACTTCCCTGGCCTCAGAACAAGCGCGCGCCCACATGGAACACCAGTGATACCCGCCATCACTTCCCCACGATTGCGACAAACACGAACCGACATTGTATTCATCCCCGAATTCGACGCACATGCTCGTGGCGCAGCATAATGCAAAATGAGTCACTTTCCATCTTTTACGATATTTTTTTCTCGTTTCCTTCATTTTAAAATTTTATTATCGGTCGGTAGACTACGTATTTAAGATGCTCTCGATGTATGCACGTACCTCAGTGAAATCCGACCTGAGTTTCATTCCAACGACCCCGCGGCGCCTCAAGCACCTCGCCGTACGTCGCCCACATCCTTGTGAGTAATCGGTCCCACTTCATATTGTTGTCTCTAACGTTCCTGCCGTTCCTCCCGGTCCCGTCCAGCCCAGCCGTCTCGTGCCCAATAAGCCGAGTATCTGATACTTTTGTGCATCCACGTACCTCCCCACCCTTGCCTACGCGGAAGGGACTAGCTTCACGAGGTACACCCAGCCGGGTGACCATCTCTACACTTGTATGCGTCTTTCTTTCACCAATCTATTACGCAACGTCTTGAAGACAGGACAGGGCCAATATATAAATACAGTCGTGAGTACCTATTTTCTCGCACAAGAAGAAGTCACAGGCTCCGCCTTCTCTGGCAAGGTACCTTAAGCAGCCCTCAATAATGCCCTTCGTTGGCATCGCCCGAAGGGCTTGAAGTCGACGGTTGATATTCGTGGTCATAACCTGAAGAAGCCCCAAGTGAATCATATCTCAACCCGCCAGCAAGGAGCACCGTGTTACGTTTGCGGAGATGTCACAGGAAAGAACAGGGGATGATGATCCACGGGTGATGGAGGAGATGTTGACAACAGTTCCAATAATGCTGATGATGATTAACCCAAGGCAGACCCGAATGGTGCTCAAGTCGATGAATATATACGGTCACCATCGAACCTAGATTGTCCTCAACGTTTCCATTGTTCAAACTTCGCTGCAGGTTAACCCGTCGTGGACTTCTTTGCAAACGTGTCGTGACTATTCCCGCAGGCTCACTTATCTAATGCCATGACAATCCCTTTCCAGAATTTAATTTCTCTTGCTTGATTCACTATAATACAGACCTTCTAGCCCTGTATTTGCGGTTATACCCCCCCCTTTGAAAATCTAAATCTGTGCGCAGGTACTCGTCTGATAAATCTACCTTTCTTCAAATAGAGGAAGCATTCTTATCAATCAAGACTTTGCTGCGATATCGAAATCGAAATGAGGCCTGTTTGATAGATTCAACCGAAATCCAACGGCTCTTACGCGGTGCAGTCAGCCACATCACTTCCAATGATGCGCCACATGATTTACATCCCGCGGATACAACTAAAATATTCTGTATTCTGCTTGCATCGTGCGGACTACTAGGAAGTGAACTCCAGTGTAGTTGTAGAGACGGTCACCCGGCTGGGTGTGCCTCAAAGAGCGAGTCCCTTCCGGGTAGGCAAGGGTGGGGAGGTATGTGAACACGTCGACGTATCAGATACTCGGCTTATTGGGCACAAGACTTGGTACGAGAGCGAGATCGAGATCGAGACGAGCACGAGAACGAGAGCGAGAACTGGCGGCTGGACGATACAGGACAGGCAGAAACAGCGATACACACGATATGAAGTGGGACTGATGACTCACAACGATGTAGGCGACGTGTGGCGATATTCTTGCGGCGCGGTGTGGTCGTTGGAATGAAACTCGGGTCGGATTTCACTGAGGTACGTGCATACATCGAGTGCATCTTAAATACGTAGTCTACCGGCCGATAATAAAATTTTAAAATGAAGGAAACGAGAAAAAAATATCGTAAAAGATGGAAAGTGACTCATTTTGCATTATGCTGCGCCACGAGCATGTGCGTCGAATTCGGGGATGAATACAATGTCGGTTCGTGTTTGTCGCAATCGTGGGGAAGTGATGGCGGGTATCACTGGTGTTCCATGTGGGCACGCGCTTGTTCCGAGGCCAGGGAAGTACCCTTCCCTACACCAGGTTGCTCACAATTCTATCAGGTTGTGCTGATTTGTTTGTATGAGCGCACGGCCAACAGACAAATTTTATTTTTGAAACACTTTTCGCGAAAATATATAAACCGCTGCAATGGTCCGGCTTTGAGATAGTAACGGCAGTTATAAGTGGAACACTATCACACAGACTATTCTTACATACCAAGATTTTGATTTTCCATGTGATGTTTGATTTTTGTTAGCTGAAGTTCTGCGCTGAACAAGCGCGAGTGGGTTCAAGTCAACAAAAAAATCGTTGCAGGTATCTGTCATATTGGGGTTTCGATACCACAATTGAGACTCTGATATCACGAAATACATTCCAAAGATAACCCATGAGAGAAACCTTCAGAATTGCGACCGTGTACATTTTAATGCGCAGAAGAGCATGTTAAGTGGCCTTAAGCTTGCTCAAAGCGCCCGCACTGGTCATTCCGCTTCCCACCGCATTCTTCAGGACTCGGGAATCACCGAAGATGTAAAAATAGGAATCACGCGCCCGCATCTACAAGTCGCTGTGGGCGACATGATGATGAGGTACAGTCTAAGATGAGATGATTGATTGGCACACCGTCGCAGCCATGACGGACATATGCAATGTTCTACAAGAACACCAATAGATTGCTGAATTCAAGTTAGAGTACATCGAGAACAAATATAACACATCATTTGCCCATGTTATTGATAAATGTTTAATGTCAAAACCCGGCCATCATTACGCGTCCTGTGAGTCTGCGCCTTCAGAGAACCATACTTGGCTACTCAGAACGAGGGAATGACCGTGCTAAATGCAATCGGGCTCTTGGTACGTCTCCTGTACAGTGTGTTGATCATATTCTCTGGAGAAGACAGAGGAACTTCGAAACAAAATGTTCGGAATGATTGACATTTGACAGGAAAATCAGTCCTTCCCGGATCGAAAGCTCTGTATAGCACATTCTTAACTTGGCTTGATGTTGTTGGTTTAGAGTTCATGAATATGTGGGCGATGAGTACAACGCAATGATGTGCCTGGGTTTCTTAGACGATATAAAAGATGCCACAAACAACAGAACAGTTCGATCGGTTAAATACCAAAAATGTGCATTCATGCGAGAGTGGTTGTAATTCATGCCAAAAATAATCCACATCTGTTTTCGTCCATTTACATGCCGAGTCTGTACACTACCGGCGCAGAAATTGCATAAAAGCATCCCGAGCTTCTCGCCACTTCTGCATTCTCGCTTCTCTTCACTTGTACAATTTCCAAGACCTCTCCCCGCCAAACAAACACCCAAACTCCGCTCATTATGCAATTCACCGCAGTTCTGGCAATTGTGGCTATCGCCATCGGGTCTGCAGCTGCGGCCACGGAATCCCCCGGCTGCGTTGACCGTAATGGTGTCCAATTTTGCAGCGGCGACAACTCTCCACCAGTGATTTCTGTAGGCCCCAACGGCTGTACCAGCATTGAAATCGACGGCGTCCAGTTTTGCACCACTGCAAGGCTTAAAACATCCACTGTGCGAGCCACTTCTACTAAAACGGTTGCGACTGTACACACAACGCCTACTACGCGAGCCCCGGCGACTACCACGGTTGCGACCGCACACAAAAAATCGACTGTGCGAACTACCTCAACTGTCAAGACTGCGACTCCATCGTCGAGCGCCAAGAGCGACTGTGTCTTGATAGACGGCGTCAAGTTCTGCAAGAATTGCACCCCTGGTATGTGACATATGTCTTCATTGGCTTCAGCTTCATGCTCAAATTGTTCTACAGTCTCATCCTAGACCTTCTTCAACAAATGGCGTCAATATCAAGAAAGACGGAGTAGCCTGACCTTGCCGTGCATAGTCAATCTTCGTCACATTTGAGTGTCCTTTTTTGGTTGTCATTGGTTCATCTTATCTCTCTCCAGCCTTGTGGCATCCATACCACACGATCCTTACTACTCACCGCCCCCCCTGCTCAATGCCCACTCGTTTCACCCGCTTATTGCCCACTGTATGGACTTTGCCATGTTATTCTCTGTGGTATATTCACTCGTATTTCCACTATATACCCCAGTGAATTTTATCCACCTATAAATCCGCCTCTCGGTCTATCGGGTTCATAAACCTAACAAGCTCTCTCTCGTGTGCTGCCTCCCGTTACCTAGTGCAAGAGGCGCATAATTGTTTGGCGCAATGTGAATTTGAGCGGTGTGTCGTAATCTTTGTGGTAGCACGACCGAAGAATTAGCACACAGCATCATAACCAAAGAAAGCAATACTGTGGAGCAACAGCATCACAGTGACGACAATACGGCCGTGCTTAAGTCCCACGAGCATGCGGCAGAGATTTTAATATATGACCCAGCATACATAGATCGATCCATTGTCATGTTGAGGACACGCTGACTGAGCAGTAGGAAGACTAGCAGTTTTAATTTTTGCAAGCGCGTCTCGACACGAAACCTTGCAGACAATGCGTACTTCATGATTCTGACCGCATATCCACCGGTATAAGATCTTCACTTTCCAACATAGGTAACATTGAAAAGCGCGTTTCTGGCTGCCATGCCCACAATAGTCTGAGTACGCTTAAGAATAGATGAGATTTACACATTGTGATCCGATGCAAAAACCCCAAGTGCGCCATTGTATCTACAAGCCACATCGTTTTCGGCGAGATAGATAAGACGGGTATATTCATACACGCCGATCGCATCGAATTGCCCAGGAATTCCGAAATTTCCAAGGCTTCCCAGAGCTCTGAGCTATAGAGTGGACCAAACAATATCGCTGCGGCGATATTATCCAAATATCTCAGACTCCTGGTTAATTGCACGGACTGGCATGTACAGTACGTCGAGTTGTATATTGGTCTGCCGTGATCCCGCATGTCGATCAAATACTGATCTCGCTTCCGACCTCGTGCTTCTCGCCGTCTCGTCCGCCGTAAACACCACATAACAGCGCCTTCATTCAGAACGTACAAAATTCTTGGGAGAATTAAGGGAAGAACGCGGTTGGTAAAATGAACTGCATACGGAGTAGCATACGGGCGATCACAGAGGAATTCGAACCGTCCTCCGAATCTGGCTGAAGAACATCACCAGGGCCCAACACACCCGCGGATATGCACGAGAGACCTTTCGTGTCTATCTGATTTTCGGAAAATAAGGTGGCAGGTATGGTAAACAAATTTGGTTAAACGGTCCGCGTTCCGAAGCAGGCAACGGGACCTCAACTTGGTACAAGAAAGACGGAGTCTGAGCATCCGCCAGACAAGAATCAATGTACATGCTATAGAGCCGCGCCGCAGTAACGTCCTCTTCAAGAAAGCGAACTCAGCAGGGCAGGCTCAAGACATGTCATCTGCAGTTGTCTGCGCGGGGTGTGCGAGGTCCAGGCTCCAACATGAAGGTAGGACGAGAGCAGGGAGGAATGCGAATCCAAAGGAGACACGGGGAGGAGGGATGGATCAGGAAATGATGAAAGCTTACGCATTTTTTATAATAGAACCGAATTTGAGTGGGCGCATTGTACTGGTTATCAAGCAGAAGTAAGCATTGGCTTTCAAATACGTAGATTGGATAGGGGAGTACTAGGCAATGAGGATAAATCGTGTTCGTGAAGACTCACCGCGCATAGACCGTATATTGTCCCTTCGTCCTTCGCGAATCAGACGAGGAACGCCCGCGCCCAATGCGAGAGTTGTGTAGCATAGATTACATTTTGGCATGTAAAATAAGAACGGCACTGTGCCGCTGCATGTGTCAGAAAACATATCGCAGAGCTTCACCTGCAATCACAAGGTCAGACTTCCGCCGTTCAAGCAGAATAGTGTCGTCTCTGCCCTGTTGCGAAGTAGGCATAAGTCTGCGGAGCATGCTTCTTCGGGGGTGCGATGTGCAGCGATCAGAAGTAGACGGTGTCAGCAGAGAGTTCTGAATTGTTATGGCGCGCGAGAGGTGCTTGAGAATGAGGCAAGGAAACACGATTGGGATTTTTAGAACCCTAGATCGCAAGGTCGGACTCCTTGCTGAAGAAGCAATCATCAACGGAGTGCCAACACACTTGATCACCGCGACAACGCGACAACGCGCCGTATACGACTCGTTAGATAAGACTACCCGTGTAAACGCTTGTGCGTCAAGTTGTAATAGCGTCCACTTGCGGCGGGAAAAACATGATGTTGAGCATGAGAAGATCGGCGACCGGGTAAAATGAAACCGATTCAAGAAGCCGATTCGAAACTTCTGCAGACAGAGAGGGATAAAGGAGACGCTATGCGCAAAAGGAGGACGACTCAATATGTCTCGTTCTCCGCCCTTTCTCTATATCGAGCTCTGGGCACCCACCGTATTGCATCGCTTCCCCACAGAACCATATCGTCTTTCAGAGCCGTATCGCCTATATCACTACATTGCACGGGATGCATGAGAAGCCTCATTGGGACACGAAGCTCCAGAACGGGAGGTAGTAGGGGAAGCAGTGCGGTGACACTTGGTGACAGTGTAGCCAAGGGCAGGGGGGCGTAGGCCGTGGGTTGTGGCGGAGCGCATGAATTTGCCGTGGAGCATCCAGAGAATGCAACCTGCGTTACGATGCCGCGCGACGCTTTGTCAGGACTGGAAGATATCCATAAGACATATTCTAGACCACAATCTGGCGGCGGTACCGGGGGGTAACCAAATGAGTGACAGAACCAAGACCTACAGGGCAGAGGAAAGATTCAAGAGATACAGAGCACTCAAACGGATAGACCATCAGACAAACGAGGAACAGCGGCGCGCCTGGCTTCCGTGATATCTGAATGCAGGAGTCCACGACGACAGAGATGAGGTGCAGCACCGTGCGCTAAGCGTTGGAATCGTTGGTCGAGGACGCGATGGTGACGGTGGTGGTGGTGGTTGGGGAGAGAGGTGGAGATCGGGATCCGGTCCGATCCGATCTTGGCGATCTAATCTAATCTGTCCGGCTCATATGCCGACGTCATGGTCATCGATGCAAGCTTGCGGCATACCCAATCAGCGGGGCGTCGCACACTGCAGCGCAAAGGGGATATGGGTGTGGGCATAACCGACAAACAAGGCATATATACTTGGACACAAGCAGAAAAGTGCGGAAGGAAGGTGAGGTGATCAGATATCCCTATTGGAGGACGAGGGTACCAAAAAGAATATCATATACGAATGTAGAGCACAAAGCAAATAAATGGGGAGGTGCAAGTCAAAGAATGCGAGCATTGTGTATGAGAGGCGAGCGAGTAAAACAGTGCCCAAGTGGAATTCGATGCCCAGAATGCACCATTGGGGACTAAGAACCTCCTTTGCCTTGCGCTTCAGGAACAGCCGCATCCAGTACACGAGCGAAGGTTCAATATCATCGAGGGGTCATATTCTGGACAGGGAATAGAGCTAGGACGGCGGGCTCAAAGCGTGCTCCTGAAACGAAAAGGAATGCGGATTGCGAAGATGGTCACTTTCCACGATTCCACAAACTAACGAAAAATATGATGCACGGATGGCATCCAATCACTGATAGGACACCGTAGAGCCACGCGCGTCAAATGTATTGACAGTCTAGGAACCGTGAATGAAAGGCACTTTGCTGACCCATCGCGTTGAGTATTGTCCTACGAGTAGGAGGAGGAACCGCCGCTGTACGTTTGCGGCGAGTGTTTTATATAGGGTCAAGAAAGGGTAGACTGTGACAAGAGGAGAATGGAGGACAATATGCGGTGACAGCCAGGATCCAGGCAGTCGGAAGAACGGATCGAAAGGGGAGTAAGATGAACGTACTGGGAATCCGGGCCATCTCGTCTGTCGGCCGCTGTTGCGGACATGTTGTGAAGAGGTTGAGGGATAACAGAAGAGCGACAACGGTGGTCGTCTATTCAAAAAAAAAAATGGATGTTACTGTTATGTGGAGGGGTAATGAGATGATGATGAACATACACCGAAGAGGATGGGAGGAGAATGATGAAGCGAAGTTCACAGAAGCCGCACATTTATAGCGCTCAAGAGAACCGGGAGGCTGACGGTTCGCCGCCGAGCGCGGTGCGGTTCAATGTGATCGCAGACTATCTTGCTGGCCGGCACAAACGCCAGACTGAACTGAGCTGGGTGTCCTGGGTGTAACACTACGCAAGTCCAAAGTACTCGAGAGCAGCGAATAGTCGAAAAGGCCACAGGACTTAAGTCATGACTCCCTGGGGGTCGAGAAGCCCATCACAGCCGACTGGCTACAAGTCTCAATATGACCTGCCGCATGGCAGACTAGCGCAGAGAAATGGCACCGTAAATAACTTAGATGAATTATTACAATCACCCGTATGGCTTGAGTATCACCCTCAACAAACATGCCATACTCGAAGAGATTGCGAATTGAGAGGCGTGCGCTGCAGTGGAGATATAGTGACAACATCGACATGGGGAAGGACACAAGGAAACAGAAGGGAGAGCGCACGGGGAGTGCTTGCTTTCGTATCCACACAGCCCACCATGACCAGCAATCCGCCTCGACGGACAGAGATGAAATGGGCAACCCGGAGCGCAGGAGCGCGCTGTCGCATGGTACGCCGGTGTAGGCCAAACAAGAGCGAGCACAGAAAATGTGAGGAGAAAGAGACCGTTCACAGCGCAGGCAGTAAAACAGAGTCATAGCGATGGTGATAGTGGTGGCGAATGGTGGAAGATGAGCAACGCGGTAACGACTTGAGATCGGGAGCCGGACGTATATAACTCAACAGAATATTCGAAGAAGGGCCGTCGGAGGCTGCGATGTAAGAACAAGTAGGCAGAGCACCGTTCTTTGGGGGCACGACGTTCTGGAACATGAAATGCACGCCATAGAACACAGGAACTGCAATCGGACAAGTAGCGAGTGAGCGATGCACACCGTGCAAGCGGCCCCGCAAATTTACCGTCAACAATACATTGATAGTGCATCGATATATGATTTACAGACCAGTACCGCGGCCGGCGCAGTGAATAGTTTGTGCCATCGCCTCATGGCAAGCGAGGTGAGAAGTTGAATAGTCAGCGGAAGCTGCGGCGGTCGATCGACTGGTGACAGAAGATACCCTTCGAGAGTAGTTTTGCTGGAGGGGAATGGAAAAGGAAATGGTACATATGCGTGTGAGAAGGATGGCTCACCACGTCCCGTTCTGGAACCTCCTTACAACAACATCCGGTTCAAAGGATGGCATATACCCATACGGAGCAGCATGGGGTCCCCACTGTACCAAGTTATCGTCTCTGCATTGCATGAGATGCGAGAGATGCGTCATTTGGCAACGGAATTTATGCACGCGCAGCGGTTGGAACGCAGCGAGTCGGCACAGTGCCAATGGGAAGCGCGATCAGAAGAAATGACATCCGAGTGTAGCGGTGCCACCTTCGCCCAGAAGACAGAAGAGTATACTGAGAGCCTACGTGTGCGTAGCGGGTAACCATGCCACGCAACGCCGCATCGAAGACTCGAAGGTATGCACGAACGGTCCTCCGGGCGACGACCAGGCGGAGACTACATGAGAGAAGCGAATAGATAGTAGGGCCGGCATCTACAGTAGAACGTAAAGGCTTCTGTACACAGAGTGAAAAACGGATAGGCAGCGAACAGACATACCGACGCGCCGGGAATCTCTGTTAGCTAATTGTTATCTGACTGGAGGAACCCGCGAAAACAGGAGTAATTCAAAGCGTCCCTGCATGTCCCACACGAGGGCAACGCGTCGAGGTAAAGCACGATCATTGATCAGTGTTGGTCGAGGGCGAGATGGTGGTGGTGGTGGTGGTCGAAGAGATGGAGCGATCAGGATCCGGTCCGATCCGGTCTTCACGATTTAATCTAATCTGATCTTCCCCACGCACCATTAGCATCGTTCGACGATGCAAAGATGCACCCTTCACAGGTCATCACCCAAGGCAACCATCAAGACATCATTAAAGCCTTCCACGTGTCGTGCCTGGATCGTAGCACAATACGCTGGAGAAGGATCAAGCTAGTTCAAAGCTGGCGTCCTGGGTAAGACAGGGGTGAAGTAATCGCGGAAAGCGAGCAAGTAGCAAAAGCAAATCTGCAAAAAATCCATGCACGCATTGTCCGGGTGAAAGCAATCATATACCACGCATAGAGCTGGCAAGTGATTACACCTACATCAAAACTTGGCAGCACCGGGTCTCCCAAATCTGCGAATCAGCACATCTACCAAGGTTATACGCAGGCCAGATCACCGGAAAAGAATATAATCAGGGAGGGTATCAAGAGGTGGTGGAGGGGACGGTACACGAGTGCGACGGTAATCTGTGGTGAGATGAGCATACCGCGATACCAGAGGTATATCTCAATAGCCCATCGCAACACGAGAGCATACGAGAGTTGGAGGTTAAGGCAATGAGAACGGCGACAATTGCCGGCGTGCTCTTACGCCATCACAGGTAGGACTTGACCAGCCACCCAGTGTCTCTCAAAGGTTCAGCAGGGCGTCACAAGCAAAAATCTGGCGTGGTGCCAGAGCAAATAGCGCAAGAAGAAACAAGATGACGTATCTGCGGACCAGGAAATATTGGCTTACAGAACACAATAAAAAAACAACTATCTCGATATCCTCAGTTCCACCCAAAACAAACCATCGCGAGATCATAGAGCCTTCCATATGCCGGGCATACATTAGCGTGCGCGTCACTCCGGGGAAAGATCATGCCATCTCCGGGCCAATGGCCTGGGGAAGCAGGAGTGAACAGATCTCGTCAAGCAAGCATGCAAGAAAAGTAAAGCCGCAAAATCGATGGACATGTTGTCCGCGTGAGAGAAATATTGCGATACACGGCAGCCCTGAATCACCAACAACGCGTTCAATGACGATACCTTGTATCGAACCTTGGGTGCGCCGCTTCTGATAAGCCTGCGCATCGCTGGGTTTACCAAGGTTAAATACAGGCCAGAGCGCGCATTGTGGGTGAAGGTCTACCGGAAAGAAAGATAATATGAAGAGGAGAGGGCCAGAATCGTGCGTCGCCGTGAGGGCGGCCTATGGTGAGACGGCCATGCCGTGACGCCAAAGGTATATATCAATGGCTGATCACAATGCATGATGTGGAAACGGAAGGGGGAGACAGCACGATAAAACGAAGAAATAAGGTGGTAGGAAGATGTGGAGTGGAAATTATCGGTATCGAACATGGTGCCCTCTTTATAGGGACAGAAGCGAGGCTGACAATCAGCAGAGCCGGGCATGTCTCAACCCGATTGATCGTACACGGTACAACTTGGTTCGAGGCCGATTCATCACACCAAGATTAATGGAGCAGCCGACTGATCCTAGGAATTGGATAGTACAGGAGAACGGGAACGGCGGCGGTTTGACCCCTATTCCTACCAAAAGTGGGATAAGCAGAAAAACAGTGCTGGACGTAGGTCCCAGTAGGACGAGCTCAGACTCATGGACACTGTAGACAGGAGTTGATGCTGCCGTAGCCACACACATACAAACACCGTAGCTAACTTGTCAAGTCATCTACCACTCTGTCATCTGTCCTTCCTCGTTGTCCTTTTCTTTGGCTGAGTCAGAGAAACAGCGCCGCTGTCACCAAGTTACCCAGCTTCGCCTTTACCGCCCACCCGTCTGCGCCCCGCATTTCTATTCCCATTCACCTAAGCAAGGCAGTTGTCTTCTATTGCCCCGGCCATTCTATTCGCAGGCCCGCAGTGCGCAACACGACCCAGAAGTTGGCCGACTCAGAAAGCCCACTGGGAGTGTTTTTTTATTATTGTCGCATCGCCATTTGCGTATGGTATGCTTAGCAACATGCGTTGAGTTGAATACACATCCGATAAGCGCATAAGGGGGTTCCAAATATGTACAACCTAGCCTATTAATGCGAGAAACATGCTGCGTATCAAGTATGTCGTATCTTCCAATAGTAACGACGAGAAACGTAAACTGGCTGTAAATAATGACGGTGCTAAGAGAACCGCGATCTGAGAAAGGGCGAGAGGGATCCACTTGGGCCCGACAAGCGCACAACAACCCACCGGTTACAGCTTTGAATACTACCTGCCGCATGGTGGACTAGCATTGAAAATAACAACAACCACCTGTATGCCTTAGACACCACCCAGATCATACATGTATTCCAGAAGAATCTCCCGCGTGCCACGCTGTGCCACTGCGACACGACACTCTGAAGAAGATTCAAAACAGGTATGGGTCAACGTTCTGGGGAGAACAGGGGAGATGGAGATAGGGCAGGCGAGAGAAGTAAAACGAGGAACTGAACACATCAATGGACATCTGGTCTGTGATATAGTAACACCCACAACGCAGTGTCGTTCGCAACTCTGGTACACCGCGCATCTGAAATCTCTCTGTGCGTCGGCCAAACCACCGAGGTCCGATACAGGCAGCGTGGGGATTATTAGTGGAGGTCGCGAGAAAAGATGCATTTTGGGCGGACAGACAGACGACGATGGGAGGAGATAACCTGTGGAGGTTATCACCACAGGGGACACAACAGCGGCACAAGTGGGGCACGAGACGCAGGTAAGGCAGTTTGACCTGAACGGCCGCCAGGGCTACAAAACGTGGCACTGTGTTCTACGCCCCAACTTGCGCAGCCAGAAAAACTGTCGATAGGGAATATGCAAACCCATGTAATGGAAAATTGAGACGACGACCACGCTGAATAAAATATAGCAGCAGAGCACTCAACAAGGACTTTCCAAGCCTTGTACATGCACACCCGTCTCAGAGGAGAAGACGAGGAGACATTATAAGACTTAAACGAGCGAGTCGTTGCATGTTCTGGTGTGTATTGTGATTCATTGGGCCGCGAAGAGATTGAGAAATACATTCATCCGTGATGTGGTGTACCTCAAGCGGGCAGGACCAGAGTGGCGGCAGTGTGGATTCCAGAAGCTGAGGAACAGAAAAACATCGACACTAGTTTGCCAGACTAAATATCGACTGTATGCCCGCAGCGCGTGCGCGAAAACAATTCGATGGCTCAGACAATCACTGGGGTAATCTCATCAACAGAGCCGCGGCGCAGATTGTTCGCTTCGACATGAAGATGTTTTGCGACAGAGGCTCAAGTGGTCCCGAATGTGATTGTCTGTGCAGAATTGCGCGCACACAGACGGCGGTTTGAAGGTGCGAGATGGAGACGCATGAATGAATATTCGCGGGCATATATGCGGACGCTCAAGGAATTTCCGCAATACGCAGTGCAACATATCCACGAAGAGTACGCGCGGTTGGGAGAATCTGCCGTGAGCACCCAGCGTCCAGATCTATATAATAAATTACAACAGGTTTGATGTAGCAATCTGATTGGCTAATTTTCTCGAAACATGATTGGCCAGTTAACTGTCAACAAAGACGTTTTCTGATTGGTCAGAATACAGCTCAACACTGGCAGCCCGCTTCAAGCACACACTCTTCATTCCATTTTGCAGAAAGCAGCAAGCCATTCAGTTGATGTCATGAATCTGTAGAATAGAGGATAAATTTCAGGTAGAGCATACTGTAAATGTAGTAAGGCATTTTGTCCAGGAGGTCAGGATTCACGATGGCACATCATGGCGGGCCGAATCTTTCTGGCAGTGGCAAGACCAAAGTACCCATGTCAGTCAGTAGTAAGTATATAGCCAGATATCCTTTATCTTGCTCCTCATACATTTGTACTGGAGTTATGCTCAGATATACTGGCAGTAGGCTAAAGCATGCTGCACTAGCTGAAGGCAATAATATATGTACCATTGAAAATGACAGAATACTCATATGAAAATCTCGGTCAGCGCTGGCAGAATGCTACGAACTTGAAACTGGAGGCGCGTTCTATGTAATGCTCAAGATGGAAGCTATCAGACATCTGTTGTGCACCATTGAATGCATATTTGCCGATCAGCGTGTATTAAATGAAATTGATCAAAAATGAAGGTCTTTAGACAGCACGGGCACCCAACGAGCACTGCACAAAATGTATGTTGCATCTAAGAGACACTGATAGACGGCACTTATCTTTAATACTATAAATAGGTCACGAAATTGACATCAAATGCTGTGGGCGCTTATATTCATGCTGGCTAGGAGGATCAGACGCGAAGAAAAGGGACGTGGGCACTGGGTAACACAAAGTTAGAAAATAGATATCAAGTATGTATATCTAATCGTTGGGCGCGGGAGGGGTCGGAAGTGCACGGGACGCCCCCAAGCAGGTAGCTGGCTCGGGCAATACGATGGTATTGGTCTGCTCTCCAAACATGGAAGGCGGCTACCTGCGGTGGTCATGTGGATGGTTGGATGGGCGGAGCCGCGCAGTCCAGCATGCATTTGCCATATCTTTGAGAGTGCGCAATGCAGTGCTAATCAGAAAATATGCGGCGCCGCACACTGAGTACAGAAGGATCGTAGCATGAATGTTACAGGTAGTGTGCCTCACATTTGGACGAATGGCCGCAGAGTAGCCGGGAGGCATTGACGCGCCACAGAATGAGAAAGCCATGCCGCGTTGCTGGTATACTAATATAGGTCGCAACAGGGTACAGACACCGGACTGAGAAAGTGCATGCGCCGTAGTACATATCATCAGTCTCAGAAAGCGACAGATTACACGTTACAAGACTCGTGCATCGCACGGGTCGCAGCTAGTGACATTACAATTATATACGTCAATGAGTCTGGTTGGAACTATAAACATACCGTGCCAAAACATGGATCGTCTTGAATGGTTGGGCATGGAGCTGATGCGCCTTGGCTTTGGATCGCCTATCGATCTGTACAATTAAAATCAGATGTGATGCCGTTTATATAATTGATACCCCGTTTTTTTTTACATCACAGTATTCGAAAGTACAGTGGATACCCAGATCACATGTGCTATGAACTGCGGAGAGCGCCCTTGATTTTCCTAATCAATGTACGAGGTCGGGTGGAAGATATTCCTGCGACGTCTCATGACCAGTTACATCAATAAATTCATTTTGACTAGGAAGCTTATTTGACCTTTTTTATGGAGCATCGAGGTACAGGATTGTTGGAATCGGGCTCGTACTCTTGAAGAAGAGATGCATAACCTCCAGATTTCTTGTGTTGTGTTTCGAAATGCTGCATAACATCCCTATCCAGGTTCAAAACGCTCCGTCAACATACCTGGGCTGGAGGTGAGACTTGGCGAGACGAGAGATGGCCACAGGGGTGATCATGGGCATGAGAGCAATTAAGGCACTGTTCCACGCTCGATGGAGGATGGGGAGTTCATGCCGTTATTGGCGAGATCAGGGTGGATTCAGAGCAGTGGCAAGTTGTCGCTTGCCACATTTCCACTGCACGTCGGCCAAATGCAATGCAGAGGGCGTTTCCGCAGAGAAATAGCATACGTCAACCAAGCAGCGCGTGTAATCTATCTTTCGTTAGAAGCCGGGAGGCCAGCTACGTGGTGAATCTGAGAGACGAACCGAAGCTGGCTTGCGTTCGCCAATTGATGGACGCAAGCTGCAGTGGCGATATAGTGACAGTATGGACACGGGGAAAGCTTCATAAAAAAAGAAGGGAGAGCGCCCCGGGGATTTTTGCTCTCGTATCCACACAAGCCACCACGACCCAGAAATCCTGCTAGACGGACAGAGATGGGATTGACAACCAAGAGGACGGGAGCGCGCTGTCGCATAGCACGCCAGAGTAAAATTCTGTGCCCAGTTGCGCCAGACAACAAGCACAAAAAAGTGAGGGGAAAGGGACCGTCCACAGCGCAGGTAGTAAGACGGGGTGATAGTGGTGGTGGTAATGCTAGGAGATGAGCAACGCGATGCGCCGATGACGACTTGAGGTCGGGATCCGAAGTCGGTTCGATCCGATAAGTGTCTGCCTATCTAATCTAATCTCCAAATGATAAGATCATTTCCATCCTCTTCATCTGCAACAACGACCGTGGATCGCTTCGAACTAGCAATTTGCCCTTGGGCTTGCTAGAATGATACACACCAGTACAGTGTCCACGAAATATCGCACCTGATGCATGAAAGGTCGTGGACGATTTAAGCGCCCACTTGACAGACTCGCCTCGCAATTTCAAGTGATAAATGATTTGGTAGCCTCTGTTTCTCCGTTCTTACGACACATATATGATATACTACGAGTCCTCGGGTTTCAAAGGCGTTGAGATGACGCAGCGTAATTAGGTGAAGAATATGACACTTTGCGTTGGCCCCAGAAAAGTCTTATCTGCTAAGTACGAGAACCGTCTTGAAATATGCTTGATATGTATGACGGCATGACTCAGACGAGAAAGGTTCAATATCATGCTGAAGAGGATTTTTCTGGGGTTGGCAGCAAGGAGAACCGTGCTTTATGCGACGCGCAATTGGCAACGTGTCGTCAGAAAAGGCTCCAATAGTCCCAGCGATTGTCGATACGAGATGTATGCATTTCTTAAAGAAGCACACAGGCAGACTGTAAGCGCGGAGTTCGCACTTGAGAAGAATGAAAGAGAACGCAGGAAGATGGACGTACCCGCCACTGGACACGAGTGCGCGAGCAGAACCACGTGGAACGTCAATTGCAAGCTTAATTAGCTGTCATGCCTAAGGAGTGATGGATTAGGACTTTGGCAGCATGCGTAGCATGGAGACTTATCATAAATTGTTTGTCATTCTTGGTGGAGCGGCGCCAGGCGCAATCTCATCATTGAATAGCAACATTCAGAAGCAGGGCGCGAGACGAAAAGCCCCGCGTTGCTTGAACTTCACGTCTAGGAAAGTCGCCACACTGCAACTGGTCAATGTACGCGACTGAAGAAAAGCAATGAATTACGTCGTGAACGCCTGCGAGATGTATGTCCGTAGATAGCGCACAGTTCTCTGGAGGTGTGAGTGAATATGGAACCGAACGACAGGAGGACGATCCTCGCAGGCAGCGAGGTACTGAGGATACAAAGAGATGGACACTCGATGAGGGAGAGAGCGATCCACAAAACCTACGCTGAAATCTTGCAGAAGGGGTAGAACCGCAGAGAAAACGGATGGGCGTACGCGATGAAAGACTCGCCACACCTCGTTATGCCTGACTTTCAGATTCCAACCCACGAGCAATGCGTATATTCGTCACGCGTCGTGAAGCTTGCTGACTTCAAGAAACCACATACCAGCCGTGACATGACTCTCCCTAGCTAGAGAGATAAGTAAGCGGCGTATTCAACAGAATTGGAGAGTTACATGGTCCCACAGCTTACCAGCTGTACTGCAGAGCCATAGTGTGCGTGCTGTATCACGAAGTCGCCCAACGCGTCATCACAGAATCAAAGATGCGTCCTAGAGTTCCTTCCGGGCAAAACAGTGTTGCGCATGAGAATAAGACGATCGCCTACAGAAGGAGGGGAAGGGCTGCATGGACGCAGCGAAGTCGAACTTGGATACCAACGTAGACGTACCGGCGCTAATTCAGAGATACCCAGCAGCACTCTGTCCTGGACTCCACAATGCCAGACGCACTGCGATAGAGTGAGTTTCTCAGGGGAGTGAGGACGGGATATGCGACCGACGATACGGACATGGGACTTATCAGACCGACTCATGGCCTTGGTAATGATTGGAAGACGCCAGAGCACGACGCTGGGGCCATCAGAGCCGAGTACATTAATTTTTCAAGAGAGTATCAGAGGACGTCGCATAATATTCGATGGCGGTCAGAGGATTCTAAACCAGAGAAATATAGAGCCTGCGAGCGCATGATGCATTGTAAAAACGCGCAACCGGTCACCAGAGATTCGAACTTATTGGCATCAGATCCTCTGGGCAACGATTTGAGAAGTTCAAGCCATATAAGACGTAACGGTCGGAGGACGCTCTGGAGAAATACTGTAGAATTTTACGCACGACATGTGAAGATGTAGTCTGGCAAGGATGCCAGATTCTGTCAAGACCCGGGCAGACGAGGAGTCGGCCTGGGTAGCTGCGCCGCTTGTTGTTTTGTCTTGAATCAGCATAACGCATCAACGCAGACTTGAGTTGACACAGCTGGAACAGTCTACACGGCGATTGAGACAGGCAAACCCTCGTATACATGGTGGTCGTAATGAAAGAAGGACAGGCTTAAATGGGAGAATGGGAGTGAGGGAGACGAACTCGGTCTAGAAAGCGCGCGCCTCAGCCTGACCAAGCTCCGCCGCATGCCTGAATATTGATGCGTGGCAGCGGACTGGTGACGTATGGCCAAACAAGAGCATATATGCGGTGAATTCCTCCCACCACATTCGACAGAGACATGTAAATTGTGAAGTTGCGGCACCAGAATCGATTGTTCACGCCTATAAAGAACCTCCCGTGTGTTGCAGGCAAAGAGCAATACAGCACTTTAGAGAAGGGTCTAAGACACTCTGCTATCCGATTCTGGGTAAATCAACATTGAGCGATATATTTGTACGATATGGGTTTCAAGAGGAAGAGCGTGTTCTGGGAACAAAACGCACAGACAATGTTTAAAAAGCGAGCCCGTTCGCGAAGACGATGTGCCTGAGGCGCTGATCCAGCGCAGGCGAATGCTGCAGAGTCAAAGGGATAACCGACTCCGTAAAAATAGAAAGTCGCATAGAGTAGCGCACAGCCTCCGAGGTAGACTGCAGAAGGGAGTTTGATGTTCGATAGTGCACCTATATCACCCAAAAAATCTTTTACACAGATCCAGAAAGAACCTCTGTTGTCTCGCGTTTCAGCATAGTGGTACGCGATACAAGCATGAGGTTCAAAGCTGGCCGTCAGAGAATTTCTGGGTGGCAACAAGAGGAAAGACTAGTGGGGATAAAAAGAAGAGACTGAGAGAAGTGGGACCGGAGCCGCGGGTCTGGAGCAGTCACAGAGCGGGGAAATGAGGGTCGGTGACCGGAATAAACTGGCATGTATGTGGGCTGACAGCTTGCATATAGACGATTAGAACGATAGTGAAGGGCAAAACGAACATACCTGCGGTTGCTCCCCTTTCTTCAGGGTGACACCGTGGTCGAGATATCGTAGGCGAAGGCGAGCGATGAGATTTGAGCTGCAGAGTGCAGCAACGGTCTGCTGTGTATGATGTGGTTATGAACGACTCCAGACGCGAGTGAGTCGAGCGAGGCGACCCGATACGAGAACGACGGTAGGTATCGGAGAAGTCGCTGCTGGCAGCGGGGTATGGGGACGGGGCAATAGTGATGATGATGAGAGTGGTTAAAACCGATGTCGTCAGATACTTGTGATCGAAGTTCGGTTCGATCCGATTGAGATGCATGTAATCTAATCTATTCACCAAAGGCATCGGCGGCGGAATCTCATCATCACTCACTCAGTCGTTTGTTCTACTGAAAAAAGCATAACAACATTTGCAACGCACCAGCTGGAGAGCCTGTCCGCCCCTGATCTATCCGATTAGCAATGGGGTTGGCTCCTCTCTTCTCATCTTGGCACGAAATCAACCAGCCATCCTCGTCTTTCCTGTGGGACGATAATCCGCTTCTTTGGTATCACTTGACCATTGCAAATATCGTTATCAGGACTTCTGCACTTCTCGCACATTCGGTATTCCACGGTCCAGGCCGTGTTGATTAAGGGGGAAAACTGAATCGATGATGATTTCATGATGCTATGCACCGCCTTCTGTTTTCTGCGTACACGTAAACAAAAGACTCCTGCGGCCCACAATATCAAGCCGATTGAGATTGAATGGTAGTGGAGAGGAATGAATCTGGCATGAGTCAGGCCCGCTTGAACTTCAAGTTCCACGGCACCCAGAGTACGAGTGTACCTGTCCCTTGACATCGTGAAATTGGGTCACTCCTTAAATATCCCACTTTTGGCCCTCTTTGATAAGAAACGGCCACCAAAGGTCAGACATATCAAGATGCACTGTTTCTGACTTTCCTGCCTTCTGTATACGCATCTGTCCAATGCAATGTTTGATTCCCCGGCGTTTGGGTATACATACAGCATTCACCATCTAAAAATTCGCAACGAGATGTCGAGACTGCGTATTCACTGTTAACGTGACTGAACGCTGGAGTATCATGGCGGGGAATATGAAGGCTGGCACTGCGAGCCTTGATATTTTCGGGGTAACAATACTTCAAACGCGATCCCGGTGTATCAGGGCCCCACCGTCGATAGTTCATCATTCTAGAGCAGATGAGCTGGGGAGTGCAGAGTGGTCCTTACCGCATGACGCAATGAGTCATACCCACGAGCTAGCTGGCTGCTTATTCCGCAGAATTCAGCCCAGTGTCGCAAAATGATATAGGTGCCCAGTTGTTGAGCACAGCCATCTTGTGACTGTCGCCAAGAATAGCGCCCATCGCGCCACCGCAACACCATGTAATAATCATTGGGTCATTGTGCCCAGTTACAGGGATCTGGCGACAGTGTCACCGTGATTCCACTTCATCCTCCGACAAGATAACGCAGAAGCTGGCCCTTGTAGTCCTGTACTGGACATATATACGTGATTTCATTTCGTCATCCCTCCAACGCATTCATGTACACATACAGGAGTTCCTTCACGCAACTTAACGCCTTCATTGTCGATCTCTGGTTGATCCTCACCAATACTACACCCATCCAGCACCTCAAACATGACCACTTTGCACAAGAGAACAACCTACGCGGACTAACCTATACCCTATAAAAGCGCAGCCCAACGACTTTTGAGTGCTTCCGTCTCTCTTTCACTCTGGAATTCCTATCATGGCCCGCGGACTTGAACACACGCCGCTTACAATGTAACTGCTTCGAACACGCTACGCTTGACTGAGACCCATGTGATCATCGTACCACTGTCAAGTCACATACAACGATTGTCCCCTCGCATTCTGTTTGCGACTGCGACTGCACACGCTGTGCACAAATGGAGTCGGTAGAATCTTTCAGCATTTAAACATTCCTATTCTTTCGTGTTTCTCTTCAAATGCTGTATCTCAGCCGAGTGCTCACTCGAGATTACACCCCTCGACCCCCCAGTGTCCCATTTTTAGAGCATTGTCACGATACGCTCGCATATATTAACGAGATATATGCCAAGAGATGTTATATGGCTGTGCTACTTTCATGACACGACTACACAGTTCATCCGCTCTATAGGAATTTTTAACAATATATCAATGCTCAAGTCCCCTAACACTATAGTTGAGGTGATTCCACAGATACCTAGACCTTGTGTAAAAAGGCTCCTGGATGAACCGCACAACACGGACATGCCGGATTTAGGCGCCCAAAAATCAGACTACGTGTGAGTGCCAAGACATAAGAATGACGGCTTGGGAACAACTCTCTCTATGTGCACAACACCTTCCTAAAATGTACAGAGCTCTGGATCCCGTCACACTCACGCGCCAAGCCTGATAGTGACTAACCGGCCGTCTATAAGTTAGCGATTGATGAGAATGGTGGGCGGTTCTCGTACATCATCAGCCAGTTGCCTTGAAGATGACTCCCTTGCTGCCGGGGCACAAGGTCTCCAAGTGACGCTTTTACGTTTGAATACAATCAGCGCTGCTTAATTTGATGGTCATTTGGATTTTACTGCTCACATCATTCCTGAGAGAAAGTGAACGTTCGCACAAAATACTCCCCTTGCTTTTTCACTGGCAAAATATTCAGACCAGACCAGTACATACCTCCCTGGTTCATCTCTCATCATGTTTGCGGGCGCGAAAAACGTCTCAATCTACGGCGGTAGTTTCACTGTAAATAACCACCACAACTGCAGTCAAGGTGTGTATCACTTGAGTCTTGGGACATCATTTGATCCCAGCCATCTCATCCCCGTTTGGTCCATGAACTAAATTTATTATCATAGCATCAAGAGGTCTTGAACGATCTGTAGCTCACTCGGCGCTTTACAACTCTTCCGCGCGGTTTGACGCACCGAAGTGCCACCCCAACACCCGCCTTGCGGTGCTTGACAGGCTGCTGCGATGGTCGGTAGCCCAAGAACACCCCGAAGCCGCCGTCATGTGGCTCTACGGCGCGGCTGGCGCTGGCAAATCCGCGATTCTCCAGTCGTTTGCGGAACATTGTGCTGAGATGAATCTTGTTTTAGCAACCTTCTTTCTGAGCAGGTCGGATTCGACGAGGAACCATGCTGGGCCTTTGATACCGACGCTGGCGTATCAAATATCATGCACCATCCCGGAGGTCAAGCCAGCGATGGACGACATCATTGCGCAAGACCCTCTGATTTTTAGCAAGTCGCTGGAAGCACAAGCCCACGCGCTTATAGTCCAGCCTCTCTGGCCGCTCGTTGTGTCCGGGTACTTCTCAAATCCAACAGCACCACGCCTCATCATTATCGACGCGCTTGACGAGTGCAAAAACGTCGCGATGCAATCGAAAGTGCTTACTGCCATTTCCAACCTCCTTTTGCGGTACCAAATGCCGCTTCGCCTTCTTATTTCAAGTCGCCCGGAGCAAGAAATCACGTTTGCATTCAACTCGTTACAGCTGCTTCACATCCATACTTCCATCTCGCTGAACGATGAGCTCGACTCTGACAGCGACATTCGCCTATTCCTGGAGGATTCCTTTGAAGAAATCAGGCGTGCGCATCCGCGCAGACGTCTTATCCCAAAAGGCTGGCCACCTGCGAGTGCGATAAAAACCTTGGTCAGGAAAGCTTCAGGGCAATTCATCTACGCCTCGACTTCCATCACGTTCATCTCCTCGCTCAAGAACCAGCCACCACGTTGCCTTGATGTTATTCTCGGTCTCACCCCACCGCCTCATCAGACGCTGATGCCATTCGCCGAGATCGACGCCTTGTACACTCATATTCTCACATCCGCGTCCCCAGAGGCTGTCTCAATTCTCACCTACTGCCTTCTCAGTAAGGTTCGTGAGGTCGCTTCCGTGGAATACTTCCTCAGGATGCAGGAGGGCGATGCAGAGATGTATCTCGACGATCTTCGTGCATTGTTGTCCGTATCTGAGCAGCCCAGTCATCATCACGACCACGATAACCATGAGGCATATAATAGCATGGAGATCCGCCTTTTGCATGCGTCATTGGGCGATTTCATGATCGACCAAAATCGGGCAGGTGAGTTCTACGTGAACCCGGCGTACAAGCATGCAGAATATGCCACGCAGTTTCTGGAACATATTCTGGACTCATCGCCACCATTTTCCCGTGAGTTAGCTATACGTTGAATTATGAATCTGGGATTTCAGCGTGTTATATCTTAGCACTCGGAAAGGAAGACCCTGAGCTCCTAAATATTGAAACGGTGCTTCTGCATCTCACCCTCGCCGCACCAACCCCGGAGCTCACCGATACGCTCCTAAAATGCACCTCTATCGAGCTCCTCAAGTTCTATAAGCCAACGGCGCATCACTTGATGCGAAAGCTTTATCAGCGGGACCTATGTGAATTCATTGACTCCATTCGAACAATGGTAAGGGACATCATCGACACCATCATCCAGAGGGTGCCTTGCTAACCCATTTGCAGGACATTCCCGACGCTGAAGAGCTTTATACTCACCAGCTTGGCGCATATTATCAAGCACTCCGCGAACGGCTGGATATTCTGAAAGTCCCAAAAGCATTCATTTTATTCCCTCTTGCTCTCGCCGGAGATGAACGGTGGCTCTCTTCTCTGAGGCTCTCTGTGTTTCCAGAGATGCTCGACCTACTCCCTGAGATCTCCGACGAGGTTAAGTATCCATACTCGGCCAAATACCGCTCCGTCTATCCGCATCCCGCAATGCATTACATGAAAACTTTTTTCGAAGACCCCAAGCTATCTCAGCATCACCATATGACGCCCGAAAGGTACTTGGGTGCGGCAGAATTTACCCTGAGCGTTTTATGCGACCATACGCGGCTCAAGCAGCGTACTGCATATAATCCGCACGATAAGTTTCTGCGCAAGAACAGACCCTGGCGCTGGCGACGACTTCACTTCCGTACTCGAATAATGTCTGTGAGGAAGACAGCCGCTCGACAGCATCTGCAACATCGACCGTCTGTGCCCACAGTCTTCGCCGCACGTGGATTTGGGGTATGTGCACACTCGCCTTCAAGTTGTTCTGCTGCCGAATATGCGTTTCCAAAGCTCCACGCGGCTTTAGAAACGAACATACGACGAGCGTCAGTGTATAAGACACTTCTGGGAGGTCTTCCGTATCTCCTTTCCAGAGCGCCGTTAGGTTCAAGTGCCCTGGATAAATTTACCACCCGCACGTTCTGTAACACATCGCTGCGATATCAACAGTCTGCAAAGCGCGGACGGAATGCGCTGCAGTTGTTCACTATTGGGAGATAAGCTGGGTAAGCAGAAGCGTCTACACCTATAATTGTAGCATGAATATTGCTTGCTGACGGACAGTTTATCAGGTCGGGTCGAAGAATACAAATTGGGATACAGTTGGTAGAGTACATGAAATGATGGCATAGACTTAGACTATACGATTTTGTCATTACAAATGGAGTGACGACATATTGGAGATCACGTCAGTACGGTGTACGAGAACCGCCAGGTTGAAAGTATAAATAGCTGTCTCAGTGAGTCTCGCTAGAGACTTCGCCTATCAGCGTACATGCCTTGGCAGAGATGTTCGGCATGCTCGGCGCTATGCCACTCATGCAATATGTACAGGAGGAGAGTCTATTTACGCCCGCTAATGCCCTCAAGGCAGTACCGAATCTTCGTCTCTGGGAACAATTAGATTGCATTCACTGCTGTTTATGCGATAATGCTGAGGGAGCGCAAGAGCAGCGTCAGCGGATTGTTTATCACGCACCCAAGGGGTATCATGCAGTGGTTCTGGTTTGAGAGATACATATACAGCGGACGAGAATCAAAAGGTTGGAAGCCAGATTAATATATGATTGACAGTCGCCAACAGACGCGTCACCATGACAATGACGTGGATAATATTGTTAAACTCTAGATCTCCGGCCCATCTACTCTATCGGAAGGTTGTACGACTGTGAAAGGCACTTGTAGAAAAGTATACCCGCCTTCGGCTCATAATTTGTAAAGCCTCAATGTACCTAAGATTGTATGCAGGATGTACAGAAATATGCTTTTTTAGCACTGCCCACTTTGAAAGTGAGACAGTTGTCTCTCTAAACCTTTCGCGAATTTAATGTCATGACTGTATTTGCAATTAAGTGATGAATCTAATCACAGGGGACACCCAGAGATCTATATTCCATCGTCCGGAAGGAAAATATTTTGCACAGGCGCTAAGTGCCGACATTGCTTTTTCGGAACTGTTGAGTGTCTCCTGGTTGTTACACGAACGATAGACTCAGTCAAAAAGTCCAAAGACGACTATATTAGGTTGAAGTACCTGTTACACGAACGATAGACTACGAGACCGTAGGTGACAGGTTTGAGACGCAAAACGTAAGTAAAACGGGCACATCTCAGTCAAAGAAGTCCAAAGACGACTGAGGTGGCTGTCGTTATGGAGCGTGGACGATGGGGACAAAACGCGGATACATGTATGTTGAACGGGAACACGTAGACCTGGGATAACTCAGTCGAGGGTAAAAGACTATATTAGATAAGTATGTACCTGGGATCTAGAGGTACGTGTAAGTAATGGTAAATATGAATATAACGAGTGTACTCACAACTCAGTCGAGGGTAAAAGACTGAGTTGTGTCGACGAAGTGTTGCGAATGCATGCAGAGCGGATTATGTAATGTAAGTGATGTCGCGTAGAAGCACGACAGATACTATATACGGTAATGTACATATGTGAATGGGACAGAAAGTCCAACAATGTACAGTCGACGAAAATAAGGTTTACGGTGGAAAGTGATGGGAAAGAATAAATGACAAATAACGAAGAAATAAGGAAATACGCTTGGTAAAAAGAACATAGGGATCGGCGAGTCACCGTTCAACACTGGTGAGTGATGCACATATATTTTCCACACGATATATGTATCTTCAGTGGTAGAATTGTAGAACTGTAGTTCTCGGCCACTGTAGAATTCATGGCACGGAAGGCGGCATGACTGGTATTTGAGAAGAAATATTATACTTGAAGATCATTCAATGGAATGTCTGCGTATTTACGCGATTCCCGTATTTAAATAAGCTCTGTTCGAGCTGGTGTCTTTGACGGTTAGGCTGACCATCTCGACTTCATGCGAAAAAAGCGATTGACATTCAAGTCGGTTTCAACCGGTTCCAGCCTTGCTGTTTTTTTTTTTTCACCGTACGTACACAAGGAACGCCTCCAAACATATCCTTCCAGAAATCCAATAGCAACCTGCACTACTATCCCTCGTTCTACGCGGTTACTTCCTTGTTGAAATCACAAGTCCGCATGGATATCGCAAAGGAGCCTCCACTGACGCTGCTCTCGGCATTATCGGAAAAACAGCGGCGAATGCAGTCCAGTTATTACCAGAGACGAAGATTCGGTACTGCCTTGAGGGCATTAGCGGGCGTAAATAGACTCTCCTCCTGTACATATTGCATGAGTGGCATAGCGCCGAGCATGCCGAACATCTCTGCCAAGGCATGTACGCTGATAGGCGAAGTCTCTAGCGAGACTCACTGAGACAGCTATTTATACTTTCAACCTGGCGGTTCTCGTACACCGTACGTCAGTCTCGTCGGAATATTGTACGGTGACGCATCAGAGAATACACTGCTTATCCCATCGACAATAAAAGAGAGAAGATATGCAACTCACCTCCTTGTCCGTGATACCTGACAAGACCTCCTCCATAATAGTAAGCCTGGGAATCCTCCCGCCGGTCTTCGCCCTCGGCGACGTCCATCTTGCCCAGATTGGACGGGAGCTCGTTCCAACCTTTGAAGGCACTGTCCGTGTGCCTCTTGTGTCGTCCTCGTAGTAGAAGATGAGCCACCTCCACCGCCGCCTGGTACGCGCCGTCGCGAGGGTCCAAGATCCTATCGCACGCCTGGTCTACCGCGTGATAACTGTAGACCAACCGGAATGAGGTCTTGCCGGTGAAAGTGAGAGGTTGTTGTCACTGTCAGTTCACAGTGAAGACTGTCATGAAAATCTAATGGCGAGCTGCGGAGGGTTTGAAAGGAAAGAAGAGAGCGTAATGTGCGCGCCGAGAGGCGACAGGTAGCCATCAGACCGAATTCCCACGGTTCTGTGAACCATTCGAACACTCGTTCTTACGCTCTTGAGGGATACACGGTGGAGAAAATCCTGATATTGACCAACTAAGACACTCTATGCTACATCAGACGCCAAACCACCAGTTTCTGGCAGTTTGATTTGTATATAAGTGTGGAAAGGTTATATATGTGTGGGTGTGAATTTTTGTGCATTTGGCGAACTATATATATATAATAGCTACAGACCGAGTGACGACATATTTGAGATCAGCCCAGATTCGTTGGGATCTTGAATATCGTCTTGTATATCCTGTAGCGCGTAATCGGCTTCATCGAGGTGGCACTCCCACCAAAGTCCATTCGCCTGACCCCCCTTGAAAAGCTTGACTGTTGGTCTTTGGTCCAGAGCGTCCGGCGTTGGTTTGTAATAGCGCTGAAACACGTCTCTATGCTCGGTCTCGATATCGACGTAGAGAAGGCTTGTGTTTCTCTGAAAGACGAACGAAAGATGACTTGACACAACTCCTTCAGAGGCGCTTTCCCTGAAGAATTTATGCAATACAAGGACCCGCATGCTTTCAAACCCAGAGATACGAAGAAGGCTCTACCGCAGAGAATTTTAGTGCAAGTTACAGGCAACGCATATGTCGGAAACTTACGACAGTTGTGTATGTTAACAGACGCAGAAGTACCAAGTTTCGCAGCGGAATGTCGCCGAATTCGGAGCTCATCTCGATGTATGATTGATAGGAAAGCAGACGAATGTAGTCGGCGTAAGTTGCAACATCATGTCCCATGTCCTCGTTGAGCTCATCTTCCGTTATGATTATCGGTTGTGAGTGGGCACTGGTCACGACATCTAATGCTCTGATACAGCGGCGATCCTCCGAGCAAAGAGCAGCCCACATTCGATGCGTGGCCCTGATTGAAATCAATCTTGGGCACACGGCTGCGGGGATGGGTCGTGTACAGTGGGACAAATCAAGATGTACGAGCTGTTCCTGTACCCCAAGTAGCCCCTTAACCACACTGTTAATGTGGCATCCCGGGCGAACAGCCCAAATGAGGCTGTTGAGCTTGAATGAGCACTGTGTTAGAACTTCCAGTGAGGACTCCGACGGTGTGTTTCTGGTGGAGAATTCGAGATGCTTGAGATTATACATGGCAGGCAGCGCTGCCATGGTAAGCTGCCATAGGTTGACATCCTCCAGGTTTTCTATGGGCCCTGTAACCAAATCAGTACGTATTAGACAAAATACTCTGAGTGGCACGGTACCCGTAACTGGAGATCGAGTCGAATCCATAAACAAGTCCTTCTGCGTATATGCATGTACCAGTGGTCCTAAGCACATCGGTGCGTTTACAATTGCGCTCAAGTAGGTGATGTGCCTCCGCAGCGAATCACGCTTCCAAAAGGAGTCTGAAGTAGTGCGAAATAAGACGCGCTGACTCTCTGCCGCCAAGAATTTCGACGAGAGAGCAACATTACAGAGCGTACGCCTGTCTGCATTCACCGTAAGAGCACCGATTATTGGGCGGAATAGCTCTGGGGGGAGCCTCGAAGTTGCCGGAACGTTATTGATGGTGTCAGGTGCCATGTGATGAACACAGTAAGGTGGGAAGGTTGATTGACTGAGCGTCATTTCCGCAGAGAGATTCATAGAGTATATATACCTCCAGCAGTATTTTGGGTCGAGTCATCAGTGGGGTGAGCATATTGTTGCATTGGCGGATAGATCCAACGACGCGACATCAACGGAATCCAATTTTATATCAATCGCATGACTAATATTGAAGACGAGCAATATGATAAAGCAAGGCCAAATCGCGGGAGAAGTGTTAATGCGATCTCCGTCGTGCCGGTGTATATCAAGGTTGAAATATGAGATGAATTTACCACGACCAAATGATGAAAATAAGTCGAGAGCAATGGATCTTTACAGCTCAATATGTATTCCAAGGGAAAAGACCGAATTGAATATCGTCGATAACTTGTCTTGAACCATGGAACAGACTAACTGGTATAGACAATCTTTATCCCTTTAAGGAAAAAATGCCGGTAATCATCAATACTTCTGGCGACTTGCCCTGATGATGACTGGTTATGGCTGGTGCGGGGACGATTTGGTTCGTCTTAGACACCGTACCGTGACATTGTCCACGATGGCCCAACGAGATCTAATGCAGCAGACATATGAACAGACGCAAATCAGATTAAAATGGTTTATTCTTCGAAATGATGGAAATTTGAGGCGTAGATGGGCCGCCATCGCGACAGCCGCTTTGAGCGCCCGTCGATGGGACCCAAAACAATCACATTGCGCGTCGTGATAGCCATTCACCCCAGATTTTTAGGATGAGTCGAGGTATAAATATCAATACCCATTGTTTATTATGCGTTCTGCGCAGTCACAGACATCCCAGCATTGTAGTCCGTCCCTTAATTGGCTCTGAACACGTAAATTGTATGTTCAAAGCCACCAAGGCTCCAATTTTGAAGTCTTCAAGGACGGAGAGCGCCACTCCAAATACATTCACAGCTCGGATTTTAGACTTCGACATAGACTAGGGTAATAATAAGAAAGTGAGGATGCGAAACACGAGGAGTGATGAAAAACAAGAAGTTGTGAAGGGGTAAAGGAAGAGTGTGCGCATATAACAGAGACAAGAGAAAATGGGATTACTAAGTCATGGAAAATCGGAAAACAGGAACACAAGAGGGGGTGAGAAGGAGATAATCAAACAAGAAATCCACGAATGTATGGTTGATGTAAAATATACGTTCGATGACCCCAAGGGCTCGATGGCTCCGACGGACTCGATGAACTGGCATGGGGATTGAGTTTTGAGTGAGATTCGCGTTCGCGGCCGGGTCCACTAGGTCCGACAGAAAGGTCGAATCAAGAGTCCATAAAGGTCCGCGATTTGCCCACCACGCGAGAAGGCCGCAGGTAGTCGATGTTTGTGGCGGCGAGAACTTTCGGAAGCACCTGTGTTGGGTAGAATTAGATATAAAATACCATCACAATCCGCACATCCTAAACTCACCTCACAGCAACGAATCCAGCTTCGACAAAACATCGAGCACCCCCGCGACTAGCTCCATGCCCACATCCTCGTCACCACCCCACGCCTGTGCCTCTTTCCTCGCCTCCGCCACCAGCCCGAGGACGCTTTCCCTGCCTTCGTTTCCGCCTCCTCCGCCACCAATCCCTCCGCTCGCCATGCGGGTCGCCTGTCTTCGCCGGCCTTGCGCTGTGACTGAACCAGACCCTGATGCAGAGATACCCGCGGCGCCACCCCATGGCCACCCCACGAACTCGCTCAGGATCTCATCCGCCCGTCCGAATGCTGCTTCTCTCTCTTCGTAGCCCAATCTTCCAAACGCGTTGTCCAGAACGGAGGCGGTATATGCGGCGCAAACGAGGCAGACTGCGCGGATGACGCGGCACTGCACCTCGCCCCTGCCCGACGCGTCCCTATCTCGTGCTCCACCCCGTCCATCGGCGGCTGGGATGTTGACAGCGGCTGGCGGAACGGCGGTCGTCGTAGCTGTAAGGAGAGAAGTGATGCGCGTGATCAACCCCTCCTTGGCCCGTACGTCGGCGACAGGGTGGGTGGCCATGTCGAATAGAAGGAAGTTGCGTTTTTCGGTACGCAGAACGCCCTTGTCGACGAGGCCCTTCGCAAGTCGTTCGCGGACCTGTTTCAACTGGAAGCCGATCTTGAGCACGTTCCATGTTTCGCCTGCACGAGGGCAACGGGAAAATTCATGAATGGAATACCAGCGAGTATTGGCAATCGTAACGCAGATGGACACAATCGAGGAACAAAACCAAGGAGGGAACCAGCACGACCGGTCGAACGAGGTGCGATAGTTACGATTCAGGGTGGTTACACCACAACGAGGCACAGAGACACACGATGACGAGGAGACAAGCCAGAAGACGTAGGGTGGCGAAAGGACAACAATGAAAAATACAGGAGCACGAGACAGTAATAATCAGTCCCGATGCCCGTCAAGAACTAAACCTTTCGAAAACTCACCGCTCATCAAATCAATCCAGCTGTTCACGCTCAGCTTCTCCGCCGCGCCCGTCGCGTCTGGCGCTTGTTGGCTGTGTTGACCGCTTGAGAGCCCGCCCTGCTGTGCTTTCATCATCCGTAGCGCTTCGTCGAGGATCGTTTCGCCCGTCTGTCTGTCATCGATGACCTGGAAGATCGAGCGAACGCGAAGAGGTCAGATCAGCGAGTTCATAGAGAAGAAGTTGCAGAACGAAAGCATTAAGAATCAAATGGTTCCCCTAGCGAATAGGAGGAGCGAGAACGAGGAGAAAAAAGGACAATCACTACAGCTGCCGCTGTGACGCGCTCAGCCTATACCGTTGACGATATTTCACCGGCGCTATTTCACGACCGCTGCCACCCCAGTCAGACTGGCCCTCGCTCCCTGTCCTTCAGACCTCTCATATTCACACCCGCAGGGCTCGCTGCTCACTCCGCTCTGTCTGTCGTTCGAAGTCTCGTACTGCTCTTCGATCTGGGGTCTAACGCTGCTGGCTGCTCATCTCCTCTCGCCACTCCAGCTAAGCTGGCGCCGTTAGAGCACTACACATTCCCCCGTTGAAGATCGTCCACCCCGCAGATTCTCTGGTCAAAATCTGAATACCAGCGAATCCTTTCGCAGACCCCGAGAGAAAGGGGCGCACGACACCCTCACGCCGCCGGCTCTCTCGGAATCTATTCCATCACCACATCAGAGATCTCAGCGACATCATCGCGCAGCGATATCAAGAGACTCCAGTTGATGATATCTGGAACCCTACGCCGAGGGGCACGGCACCGGCGGCACCATCGAAACCAAGAATAACAACCAGAACTACAGAAACAAAAACCCTGGAGGAGAGAGCGTGACCTACCTCAACTATCCGCTCCGCGATGGGTACCCTCTTCCGCGCGGGGTCTCGAACGAGGGCGATGCGCCGCCTGAGAGCGAGCTCGATGAGAATGCATCCTCGTAGAGCATAAGAGATGTTGTCGTTCCAGAAGGAAAGGTAGCCCTAGAAGGCGGGACGGGGGTTAGCAAAGGCCGTAAACAGTCGAGGGAGATGGCAGACGTATAAAATAGGGTCATATCGCCGTTCAGAGTTCAGGGGAAAAAAAAAAGATCTGATACTGTATTACAGACATGGGTACACGAACTCGAGTACAAGTCATGTCCCGTACTCGACGCCACGCAAGCCAGCGAAGCGAGTTGGCAGCCACAGGCGGCTTCCTCTGATATCAATCATCCTGGTACAAACGGCGGCCGCTGGTGAACGGGGCCACGAAGCGTAACGCAGAACTCAGAACGAGCACATGGCGAGAAGAAAGAGACAAAAAACAAAGAAACAGCGAAAAGAGGCGAACCCCATGCCTGTGCTGTAAACTCCAGCCAACACGGCCCAACCCAACTATACCCAACTATGTCTCTGAGAGGAGGTTCCATCGCGCGGTATCATCGCGCAATAGCTGGCTGATGCATCGTATAGCTCACTTCACCGAGTATCGATGAACGAGAGAGAAGCCGAGTGACAAGAACGACGCCACGCTAACTTGACAGTCAGAGGGAAGGGCACTTGGGGGGTGCATCTCGCCTTGCAGGGACCCGCGTGTTCAAGGCTCCAGGCAGTCGAAGAAAAAGCAAGACCGAGAAGATAAAAATCAAGAAACAACAGAACGAAAGCAAGAGAAGCCGCGAGAGTGTAACGCACCTGCTTGTCCTTGATCCCCAGCAGCAGCACCTCCTCCATAATCGTCAGCTTGGGCATCCGCCCGCCAATCCTCGCCTCTTCGACGCCGTCCATCTCCAGATCGCGCGGGTCGAACGCGATCTTGCTTCCGCCTTCGAAGGCGCTGCCCGCGTGCTGCGCCCCGCCCGTGCCGAGCGGGGTATGTGTTCGTGCTGGTGCGTGACCATTTGACTGGGATTGCGAGCTGCTGTTGCTGGCATTCGCCGCGCGGCGTGTTCCAGTGTCCTCTTCGTCGTCGTTGAAGCCTGGAGAAGACGAGCCACCACCACCACCGCCTGCTACGCGCCGTCGCGAGAGTCCACCTGTTGATGCCATCCTAGCCCAAGCGCTGTCGTATTACCGCCAAGTTTCGGTGTCGCAGGTGTTGGCGACGCTTTTTGAATTGCTAAAAGTGCAAGTACGGCAAGCGCCAGCTGTTCCAAGAAAAAAGGGAAGGGGAGACAGAGGATTATGGGGATGAGAACGGTATGCTGTCACCGTCACTTGTCAGTCCAAACACAGCCACACTAGCTGCGAACTGCGGAGTGTCAATGTTTCCCACCCCATCACTCCTTCAACTCGCCTCGCTAGGCCGTTCTCTCAGTCTGTACTCTCATGACAGTAAATGCTCGAAATATCAAAGAATTATTACAAAATGGCCATGGAACCAAGAAGGAATCTCCGCGAGATTTGGTCTGAAGGCGACTGATAGGACGATCGATGACCATCGTTCGTTCTAATCTGATCTCTGCGCAGATTGGTTCCATTCAAGATTGAAACTGCATCTCGACCACGTACGAGCTCACTACTTGCAGTCACGGTAGTATTTCGTTGGAAAACTTCCAGCAACCACCTGTCTTTAGGAATATTTTTGTACAAAACATATTTCACTGATTCCATCATCGAGCTGCCAGGATGATTATGACGTAACCAACTTGTCATGCGTCAAGCTTTTCTCAAATTTGTTCTTGGTTTGTTCCTCTGACCATCTGCAATGGGAGGTCGCCTTTCAACCAGATCGAACTCGTCTTCGACATCGAGCGCGGGCGCACCCCACCTACCACTTGATATTCATCTTGAGATATTATCACATCTGACACCTGATCAAGATCAGCAAACGTTGATGTCGGCGGCACTGTGCTGCACCGCCCTTCGCAATGCCAGCCAGCAGATCCTATTCAGTAGCATGCGACGCAGATGGATGTACCATCCCGACGAGCAAAGCATTGTCATCGCGCATATAAACTTTCTGCAGACAATTGTGAATAGTCCTGACCATCTGGCATTGTTCGTACGGTCTTATTCACAAATTGGGCTTTCGCTGGAGCCCAGCTATCTCAGTAGCAGTATGTGTCACGCTTCCTTTCCCTTCTGACCTTCCGGAAGGCGCAACTGATGAAATTATCGAGGGCAAACACAGTATTTGGAGATTAAGACCCACCGAGTCAAGCTATGGGACCTCACAGTCCAAGCTCTGCCCTTGATGATCAATCTGAAGACGCTTTACTTTGAGCCCTCAAGCAGCCATGCATCCGCTCCAACGCTGCTACAAAATTGCACCTTTCAACTGGGGAGCTTCACGTGGATTGGCGAAGGGAGCGAAGAGTGGCTCTTTGACCAATTCCTGACCAGCCAACCCAGCCTTCTCCATCTCCAGATCAAGTCCACCAACTATCATGACGACGAGAAACATTTACCCGACAACGTATGCCCAGCTCTGGTCTCTGTAGCATGTACGTTCTCCGGTTTTGCCAAAGTTGCAAAGAACAGACCCATCACTGCTTTCCATATGGTGACTAGCGCTCTCGGCATCGAGCATCCGGTTCATATAGAGAAGAAATCACCAGGAGAGAGGCAGCAGTATCTCATTGCACTGGATAGGCTCAAATACCTTCATCTGTCGTCCTTGTTTGACTTCCAACCTTTTGCGAGTGAGATTTCGCTTGACAATGTCATTGTGGTTGAGCTGGGAATATGGCGTGAACTTGTGCGTTTTCAGCTGTTTTTACTTAGCTCGCAACTGTGGAGATTCTAATTCAAGATAACATAGGTGATCTCTGAAGAGACGAACATTCTTGCCACTCAATTTCCGCAATTGCGCGTCCTGCGTTTGTGGGATAACTATTCCTGGAGTTCTGCCCCACACTCTTTAGTCCGGGACAAAGTGGCAACGGAGGCGTTTGCTAAGTGTCGCGAACTCGAAACCGTGATGTTCTCAAAAAGGACCAACAACAGGCTTACTTGGGTAATCAAAAAGCAACAAGGGGCGGATGTAGAGGAACCAATGACTGATGTTCATGTTTTGGACATATGATGAAGGCATGTGATGGAAACTCTATAATGGTAGAAGCAGGCATGTTTGTAAGGAACCCATCAATAGCACACGGTTGATTAAATTGAACTTCTTAAGCGTTGGACTCAGCTACACAGACCGCATGACAAGAATAGATCGTCTCATCGTTTGATATGCCGTTCTCGACATAGAGCATACTGCGAGTGCATCCCGCATTGAGCCCTCCTCCTTAGCCCCTGTAGCTTTTATCACATCTTATTCCATGCCAAGGGGGTCCGCGCCTCAAAATAAAATACCTAGGGTCGGAAAGTTTTGAAATGACCTCCCAAGGGGGGACTAACTAACTACGTAAGCGGATTACATCAGGTGATCGGTCTATATATGGTAATATGATGTCAGTTCATCAGAGCCTCGAGCGCTTATTTGCCTTGCAGGCATCGCACGTCCACTGGAGGGGTTCCCTATCGAGAGAGACACATTTCATGTGGTACTATGAGCAAGTCAATGTTAGCAAATCAATTAAAGGAATTTTTTCGACTGTTGGAAAGACTTCAAACAAGGAAATGAGACGCAAATGAGACGTACCCATTGTGTTTCGCATCCCCTTCGACGACACTCAATGACGCCAGGCTGTCCTTCACTTGCAACTTCGCCACAGCCCTCGCAGTCTCTTGTCAACCCGCGCTTGTTTGCAGCAGCGAGGCGCCTAGGACGAATAGTCCGCGAAGAGTCTGCATCAACCATATCCACGGAGCTGTCAATGATGACAGACGTGAGAACGGCAGACTCAGATGCTAGGTCATCGTGCCCTTCGACGTTAGCAGAAACATCCATCTTCCCACCGCTTGCAACATGTTGTTGCACTTCACGATCACAGTCGTCTCCTGCCACGGCCATGCTCGCAATAAGGCCACCGACTTGTTCGTCGTTCGCCACCCCGCTATCCAACAAATCCGTTCCGGCTGAATCCGCTTCGGGGTGGCAAGAGAAGAAGTCCGCGAGTGGGTCCTCAGGAAGGCTTCCCTCGTCACTGTCATCACCTTCAATGTTGTCTTCGCTGTCACCGCCCGCGTCCGACTCGTCTTCTAAGAAGTCTTTGGGAAGCTCAGCCTCGCTCTCACCCCCGTCGCTACTTTCTGCCTCCGGCTCGTCATTGTCAATGTCTCTTGTTGGGGCGGCCGTGCTGGGTTTGCACATATGTGAGTCCATTATTCAACGATCTATCCAAAATCTGGACTGGAACTCACCTCTCTGGGATTCTCGATCTGTGCGCCTCTGAAACCTTCAGAGGCGGTTCCTTCTTCTCTTTCACGACACCGAGTGATGCCCGTTGTGCGTACTTCGCCTTAATCGCATTCGTTTCGACCTGGCTGATAAACCACAGCTCGCGATGCTCCTCTGCAAGTTTCGTGCCATGCTTCGTGTGCATGTGCTTCTTCAAGAAATACCGCCAGATTGCTGGCTCGGTCGAAGGACAGATGGGACAGACAACAGGGACGTTAGTACAGGGTGAGCTCTTTGTATATTTCATTGCCGTTCCATACGTGAAGTTCACCTTCAGCTGACAGCCCTTTGACCGGGTCTCGTCAACCTTCAGATTCGCTTTCGCGCCCTTGCCCTTCTTCAAGTAATACTGGCACAGTGGAGAAGGTTGAAGGCAGAGGCCACATATTGGGGTCGATGTTGCAAGCGCATGGTCGGTGAGTATATGCGATGCCATGTGGTCGATGACCTTTTGTGCCATGCTCTTCGTCTGTATGTCCAGGGCTATACCTGGGACACACCTTGGGCAGTGGGATTCCGCCTGCTCTGCAATGTCATTGCTGTTCTCGCAGACAAAACAAGCTTCACCTGTATGTCTCGTTTAGCCATTTCATATTCAGCTGGAAGTCATCACTAACACACCATTGCGTTCAAGGTATGGAAATCCCTTTCCTACAGCTATTTTCGGTATCTTCTGCGTGCTTGACACGCTGAGTGCAGCCGCCTGGCTCAGGCTTTCAGCAAGGGATACCAGAACCTGGCTCTCGAGCAGATACCAGGGAATGTTGTCATGTGTCGTTGAGATATCCGGGTTGATGGGTGTTACTAATGCTCCGGGGATCGTGAACGTCCTTTCAGATGGCAGACGGTATGTCCTCCAATCGTTTGCCTGTGTCGGGTCCTCATCTGTTGTGGCAGGGCGAACACCAAGGAGTTGATATGAGACTGAGACTGTCTCTTCCGCCAGTATGTCAAAATTGACGAAGTCGGCTGGCTTCCCGTCAATCTTAAGTCCATTCACCTCACCAATACATAACCATATCTTCGACTCGCATGAGAGGAGTGACGCAACTGGGTCCGAAATAAAGAGGACGTCCAGATTGTCAGGAGGGGCGCCGCCGTTGAGCTCGTCGTCGGAATGACAGAAGGTGTCGTCATCTTCGTCAGTAGTACCCTTCGTATATCTTGAGACACCTTGAACGCGACGCAGACGATCCGTAGAGTTTGGGACAAATGATAAGCGATACTTGCTGTACCTCGAAAGCGCACGAGATTTGGAAATATTAGTACCGTCGATGAGCACCTTTCCGTGTACTTCTTCGAGCATAGCGTCCTCCACTTCAACTCGCAGTGATCCTGTATCGGCTCCAGTGGTCTCCTGGGTGTCTGCGGCCTCTGTGATATCCAGGCTATCATCCTCGCTGTCTTCGGGCACGTCGAATAGCAGTGACCCATGAGGTGCAAGCATGTTGTAGCCATGCTTTCCATCAAGCCCGCCAAGCAGATCCTTGGTGAAGTCATAACTCTCTTCAACCTTCCTGCGGCCCTCGTTCCAAGATGTCTGCAGCGAGACATGATCCACATTTACGTCGCCCCTCCACGATGCGGGCTTAATGTGGTCCACACGGTTATGTAACTCCTTTGATTCACGAGAAAGAACTGGGAGATGAAGTCGACGGGGTCCTCTGTCCCACTCTGGAAATTCGGCAAGAATATTTGAGACTTCAGTCGTGCTCGCCAGGCGACAGGCAAGCTGGAGAATATCCAAGTTTGCATCGTTGCCAATCATAGTACGAAGAATGCCGAATAATTCCTCGAGTCTGTCGGTCCCAAGAAGGATGATATGGAAGTCACTCCCTGGTATATCAATCTTCGCTTTTGCAATGCAGAAGAGTATATTCTTGATCATGAGGTTGAAATCAATGAATAGATTCTTTGGGATAAACTGCACGCCATCCTTCAGGTACAGTGCAAGTGCCAGATGTGCGGCAGTGCTAAGATGCTCAATCTGCTCCGAGAGACTGAGATCAACACAGAGGTATGGGAAGACAGTGTGATATAAGAACCGGCCCAAGAGTCGCAGGGCATTGCGTGTTGCAAGAAAACCAGGCGATTTACTTGCAGCTGCCTCCGGAAGTGACCACACGGCTTGCAGAAGATCAAATGCAAGCTTGACGTCTTGTTTATCGTTTGGATTGAAGATAGCGCGGATGTGGTCAGCGGAGATGCCGGATTCACGAAGGTGGTCGCGCATGATATCAGGGGTAATACGAATACCATTCACAACGATACCCTTCTGCCGAAGAAGAAGATTCCGGAAGCGTTTGAACACATGCTTCCAGTCCTTGTCGCAGGTTAAATCATCGTCGCCACAGTGCATGTCCAGAAGCTTGAGGGGATTGAGAAGCGGATATATGGGTGAATCATCGGACAGGATGTTATTGAACGTTGTCATTATGAATGCAGCGCCCCGACGTGTCTCGCCGTCCGAGGCAACAGATGTGATACGAATATTCGTGTCCTTTTTGAGGTCTTCCATGGCTTCGAGGGTTGGTTCGATAACATTGGTACAATGCTCTGCGCCACTCTCTCGTTTACAGTCACCAGAAATGAGGATAGGTCGGCCAGCATAAATCCTGGTGTCATTTGAGATGATACCGAGGGCAGCAATCGTGGCCTATTAATAGTATGATAGAGAAGTGTCAGTGTAACCCTAAACCCCAAACGTGAAACTGAACCATCATACCTCTCCAGCACAGTGTATCTTCTCGCCGTCAATTGCCCTGAATAATGCCTTCATGTCTCCCTCGTTGACGAACTGTAGAGAGACGTGATGTGCATGTTCTCGACAGACACCCAGGAAATGGTTTGAGAGTAAGTCGTATCGAATCCGAGACTCCGTTTTCAACTCGTCGTACATCATCACTGCATGTCGTACAGGAGAGTCACCAAATTTCTCCTTCAAGGCCTCAAGCAGACCACCAACAGTCAGCCTTGCATTCTTCTTTATCTCGCTTGTGGTGGGCGCTCCAGGGGACGAAGTAAGTGGAGGGATTTTCGAGATTTTTCGGAGGTATGTGAGACCTGGTGCATTTTGAGCGCGATGGTTAATCTCTGCAACACGATTCCCGCCCAGGCGCCAGACAAGGACTGCATGGCGTGCCTCTCGCTCTGTAAAAGATTTGGCGGAATAGAGCCCTTGGGAGGCTGCATACAGTGAGGCAAGAATGCTGCGTACGCCTTTCTTCTGCTTGAGTGCAAGATTTACAACTCGATCCACGCGCTGAACATCTCCACTCGATATCGCCATAAGGACTCGTTTGTGCTCCGTCACTGCAGCGGCTTTTCGAAGGAGTGTTTTTGCTTGGTTCAGGCTACGCAAGCGGTGGAATTGGATCTGCTCATTCTTCCGGTCCATCTTTGCGCGTATGCTATTGTAGCCGTGCCAGACAAGAGGTGCGTTGTCATGGGTTCCGTTTTCCATTCGCTCCAAGATACCTTGAAGCGTCTTGTTGCGAGAAAGCTGACAACACTTCGCACAAGACAGATCCTCAGTACCTGCAAACTCGCGACAATCCTTCGAAGTCAGAATAACCATCCCGTTCTTCGTGCGAACCTCCCAGGGGACAAGATGCTGCTTCGGAAAGAGCTTTGGGTCGTGGATGGGAAATGGATAGTGTCCAACAATGGATGTGGTATTTGGGATAATGAGTGCGTATCCACTGCATCGAGGCTGGCCACTGGAAAGTGACTGCGTGTTTTCCAGGGTGTCTTCATACTCAAAGGATGTTAAGTCGATGGTCTCGTTGGCAACTCCCTGTTTCGCTGTGGATACACTGGACCTTCGGCGAACAGGACGCTCACTGCGACTGGGAGAAGGTGTTGTTTCAGAGACAGCCTTCCCCTCCGAAGCTGGATCCGACTTGGATGCGGTCCTAGGGTCGATGAGGTCAGTTTGTCAACTTGCTACCATTACAGTGCCATTTTCATACCTTTTCTCGAGCTCCTGCATCAAGCGCAACAGCTTTCCTTCAAATAACGACTCCGGAACACCGCGATCGATAAAATACTTGCAGAATTCCATGAGTGCGTCAAGTCCCAAGCTCCCTCGGCGTATATATTGTTGCAGGTCTGCCGCTGTTCCCCAGTCGAGGATGCCCTTTAGTATGCGGTTGATGCACTCCTCCCACAGGTCTTCGCCCTTAATCAATGGATTATCGAAGCTAGCAGGGTCTCCCTTGAGCTTGGCCAGTGGCTCAGTAGGTAGACCGTCTGGTGTATTTCCGGGGAGACCTCTAATCGCGGTCTCGAGGCGCGTAATGAATGGAGATGACACAGCGGCAGCTGGTGACGTCTGTGTAGATGTTGACACCGACGTGTTCTCGTGAGGAATCGATGGTGCTGGCCCCTGCGTATCCCCCGGAGCTGCAACAGTTGACGGTACAAGAATTTTCTTTGCTTTGTTTACTGTTCCCGTCAGCCAACCCTTCAATTTATCTTGCTGTTTCTTCTTCCACTTCTCCTTTTCTTCTCGTTGATCTCGCTTGATCCTGGTAGCATCGCAGGTAGGTGTGTTCATATGTTGCTTGGTGAGATTACCGGTGCCGCCAACACCAAGGGGGATGTTGGTGCCGCAATCTGGGCAGGTAGAATACGGGCCATCAGGACTCTTTACCGCGTCAGGTGTGAGTATAGATTGACATGAACATATGGATTATGAGATAATACCTACCGACACTAGCATACCAGGTACTTCATTCATTCAGAAATTTGTTGTTTTTTGTTCTGCGTCTGGGTACATGGTGTAATAAGCCAAGCTGACGCAAAAAATGAGCACCTTCCGCGGACCGGCTCTCGAGATAAAATCTCAGAGGGGGAGGGGGAAGCTTGCTCTCAAAATATTCAACTCATGGTCTCTTCCTTAGGAAACGGTATTATTATGCTTCTATAAGTGAGTAGAACATGGGTATATGGTTACTTAAGTACTAGAGATACACCTGAATAAATTTGGGATAGTGAGTCTGTGTTAGTATTTGTGCCTTGCCAAAAATATTCAGTAAGGTTCGGAGACCCGAGGGAATTGCAGTTATGTGATTATGTATACTAGAGTAAGTTATTCCATGTATATTTAAAGGCTCGTCTATCTAAATAAAAATTGCAGATAGGTACTGTTAATGAAGCGGGGAAGTAGGCGGGGAAGCGGGGAAGTAAATGTGCGACACTGTGTGAATAATGGCGCCGAAGCGGGGAATTGATGTCGCTGAAGCGGGTAAGTAAAAGCGCTGAAGTAAGTAAGTAGGCGGGGAAGCGGGTAAGCAGGTGGGGAAGCGCAGAAGCGGGTTTTAAACCCGCTTACCCACCTACTTCCCCACTTCCCCACTTACTTCCCCACTGACACATATCCGCTTCCCCACCCACTCCCCACTTCCCCACCTTTAGTTACCCGCTTCCCCACCCACTCCCCACTTCCCCACCTTTAGTTACCCGCTTCCCCACCCACACTTACCCGCTTCTCCACCTTTACTTCTCCACTTCCCCACCTACTTACCCGCTTCCCCACCATATTCACACGGTTCCCCACCTTTACTTACTCGCTTCAGCGACGGTACTTACCCGCTTCCCCTCCTACTTACCCACTTCAGCGCTTTTGCTTACCCGCTTCAGCGACACCCCTTGCGCGCTTCGGCGCCTTGATTCGCAGAGTGTCACACCTCTACTTACCCGCTTCCCCACTTCCCCCCCTACTTACACGCTTCCCCACTTCCCCACCTTTACTTACCCACTTACCCAGTTACCCGCCTACTTCCCCACTTCAGCGGCATTACTTACCCACTTACCCACTTCCCCATCTTTACTTACCCACTTACCCGCTTCCCCACCTACTTCCCCACTTCGGCGACTATTTACTTTTTTCCGTTAGCAACACGAACATGTTAAGTTCTGATTACTTCCTCTCAATATCAATGTAACAGACCGATACAATGACTAATTCTGCCCGGCAGCAGAGCTCTACAACGCAGATACATGCAAGACGACCACTGCTAGCGGGACGAGTCTCCCGCGTGCATGGACGTCCATCTGTGCGTTTGTTCTGCGCTCGAGATAGTCTGCTGACGCCGCCCCGTTATGACTCCTGGCCTTTTCTTCGTATGCGCGTATCCACCGTTCGCTGCCAGTGTCATCTGTGCATCCCGAACGGTTGCTATTCCGAACACCCACTCTCAATTCGCCCGTACCCATTATCCAGTCTAGGTCCACATCAAACGCCCCTTCGCTCTCGCACGTCGAGTCCGGCTCCTCGCGCCTCTGCACCACCCGCGTCCGACCCACGTAGCCATGTCCGAGCGAGCTAAGCGTCCGTCTTCATCCTGCGGTGTTCCATGGGATGACGTGTTGCCTCGTACGCGGTGTTCGTCATGCTTTCGGTGCCAAACGCGTTTGCGATGTCGTGGACATAGCAATCGTACTCGTGCGCGGGATCGTCATGGGGCCCGAGTAGCGTGTACTCAACGTGGGCGTTGCGCTAGAACTGGCTGCCCTGGATATGGCGTGTTGGCGTTGGTGGGGGTTTATAGCGATGGCACGGCAGCAGCGCCGAACGCCGTTATCAACGACGGAGGGCGGGACGAGGCGCGGTGTTACGAAAGATATAAACCATCTCGTAAATATATTCACTAGAACCAACACAATGAACATATCTATCTTCACAGCCGCGCTGGCGTCCAGATCCTTTCCCTCCCTTCGACCTTTGAGACCTCTATGATGCGCAGCCGTACTCGCACAGAGCGCTGTCGCGTCTGGCATCTACCTGCACCAACGGGTTTAGTGTAGTTAGTAAACATGTCAGACTCAGGTTCATATATGATACACTTAATGAAATTATATGATACCAGTACTAATTTGTAGAGAAAATTGACGGTATTTCAATGCATTTTTGGAGCCACATCTTTGGCCAATACTTGTCAAAATATAATTATCAGAGTCCTTGGTGAATGGTCAGAGTCAAGAGTCAGTATCAGTAATGATTATTCAGTCAGTGTATTTGTAAGATATATACACATTACTAAGATGCAGAAAAGCAAAGTGATGAAAGTAAAAGGGTCACTAATGGTGTAGAGCAATCTAGCATTTACAGTAACTTGTAAGTAGGGAGCATGGTAATCATAAGGGAAGTTGGTAATGGTCAATTGACATTTGTGGTGAAGTGTGGCATCATTATAGTGAGGAACGTAAGTTGTACAACTCTGTTGGTTGAATGTAGATTTCTTCACTGACTGCTCATACATGTACTTACTAACTTTTTTACTTAGACCCTGACTTGCAATTCAACCTCGGCGAAGCTATTTTTTCCGTCAGCAACACGGACATGGCATGTGCTTATCACTTTTCTATCGGCAACAATGTAATGAACTAATCTAATGACTTATTCTTTCCCCGCCACGGAGTTCCACCCAGTAGATACATGCAAGACGACCGCCTGCTGGCGGGACAAGTGTCCCGCGTGCATGGGCGCCCGTCTGTACGTTTGTTCTGCGCGAGATGGCCTGCCGATGCCGCCCCGTCAGCATTGCTGGATTTTTCATAGCATGCTCGCATCCACCGCTCGTACATGTGCCGCTCGCCGCCCAAATCGTTTACTCGTCTCCAGCGCTCGCCATTGCGAACACGAGCCTATGTTCCAGTCCATATCGATCCCCTTTGCTCTTGTACTCCATGTCCCGCACCTCGCGCCTCTGCACTACCGGCGCCCAACCCATGTTAGTCGTGTCCGAGTGTGCGACGCTTCCATACGTGGTGCTGACAGCCCGAGCGAAGCGTTCGTGCCCACCTCGTGGTGATCCATGGAATGACGCGGTGGTTTCGGTAGCAATCGCGTGCGCAATGTTGTGGACATAGCACCCGTGCTCGTGCGCGGGCCTGTCATGGTACCCGAGTACTGTGTACTCGACATGAGCGCCACGCTAAAGCAAGTTGACCTGGATAGGGAGTGTCAGTGTAGGTGAGGGGCAGATAGGGATATCCCGGCAGCAGCGCTAAGCGCCGAACACTCTTTGCACTTCGCTCAACTGACTGCATTGATATTACCAACTGGTACTGTACTTCGCTTTAATATCATATCCTCCGTTGCCTTACGAAATCGAGTACTCGTTCGATGCGGATTCGAGATGGCTACAAGACTATATAAGGATGATCCTGGTGCGTGCAGCCTTGACTGAATTATAGCATAAATACTGATAAATACTAGTAATTTACTGTTTATTTTAGGATATACCTTCAAAATGTAGTGCCCCTGCCGCACAGGTAAATGCACTTTATTCCCGTTAAAAATACCTACCTGTTGATATATCGAATGCCGCGTTTTGTACTGTATTGACTGCACAGTAACATCAGTGTTACTGTGGCCCTTAAAAAAGCGAACATGGAACTGTACCACCGTTGCTCAACCAATCTATATTTTTCTTGCACATCTTGAATTGCATTCGTAATACCTGCTGTACCAGTCACTAGCGAAACCGTCCACTCCTTGTGGAAAGCGATCTACCCCTCCTCCTTTGATTGAGGAACCAGTGTGTACTTGATAGGCCGCATTATTTATTTTTAAAATGGTAGATATACATCACATAGAACAGTATTCCACGGCGCAAGGCCAGATAATTCGGACTGACCGAATTATTCATGGTTTGGTCTCCAGAAGCGCTCAAAATCACACTGAATGCCTTCCAGAGACCGCAATTTTTTACCCAATAACGAAAAGTGTTTTGCTTACGGTAGATATGGTATGCATCTACTCCTATTGCAAGTTGTATGAGCAGACATCGAAGGTCGACCGAAGAAATGTAGAAATCCCGTGTTCGGGTTGCACCTGATTTATGACATCATTGAACCCGCCGGGGCCAGTGATGTCATTGTAATAGGCCCTAACCCGAGCCATCATTTGTCGAGTCGCCGCTGCGCTGGCACCTATGTACTCGTATTCACCACTCAGCTCCACTACACATCCTCTGCGTGTCGCCTCTATCATCTGCGCCAACCGCCTGGGCACTGTCCCCCGCCTTCCGTCGCTTTCCATCCTTTCCGACGCCATCTGGAACGAAAACCTCCGAAAACCTCGAGGGGTGTCGTCTACATCCGCCAGGCCCATCTCGTGGACCGCTCGTGTTCATGCAGAGACACTTGGTCGCGCTGCGGCTCTCTCGCCGGTCTACGCAACTAGTGCCGCCCAATCGTCAGATTGGCGGGTGACGAACTCGGTGCTGGTCTCAGGCACGCGCTTACTGTGCGGTTTGTGGGTGCAGCGACGTCTCGCTGCGACCTTCCTGCGCATTGCGAGTGGAGACAAATTGTATAGGGTGAGTCTGTGCCCTTTTTCTTGATGTAGCAGCCGTGCCCTTACCTGCGAAATCAACAGATACAGGCGAGAGGCCATGATTCTTCCCGAACTCGCGCCGCCGCGATCCGCCTGCCCCTGGCACGAGAGGACGAGCCGAGAGGCGGGATGTCGTTGGTTAGAACGATGATCGCGGTCGCGAACATGCGTCGACCGGATCCGCGGTGGGTGCAGATAGATGCCGAACGCGACGGTGCTGCTGCGCATCGCAGGGGTCCATATCTCTCCTCTCGTTCACCATGGTGGGTCTGAGTCCAACAGGTTATGCGCCCCGGCAGCCCCGAACTCTAAGATCGACAGGTAATCTCCCTAAGCGCCCACTGTGTCCTCTGGAGCAGCAACCCCGGAATGCGCGGGGACGTCCAGTCGTCGGTCTGTGGCAACCACCCTATGTGCCCTGCGTCACGCCATTCGTCGGAACCCATACGCCCCGCGTCCGTCATGCCATTCGTGTGTGGTGTCCCTCGCATCATGCCTTCGCCTTTGCCCCGGTATGCAACGCCGGCCTCGCATCCGCTGTCTTGTGATAAGCAGCCCATTCATTTGTCGTCCCTCATTCATCACCACCAGCTTTCTCTTCTCTCTCTCTACTCCTTCTCCCGGCTTTCCCCAACTCCACCGGATTGGAATCACCAACGACATGCTCCGCTACAATGTATGCTACGCCCTCGACGCCTCCACGACTGCCCGCGTCGTTGCCGCTCCGTTGAGCACCCATCACTACTGTCTGCTCGCTCCGCCCATCCACGAGCACGCCCAGCTCCTCGACGCCAGCTCCCGGCTGTTTCCTCCCTGACTCACGCGCCACCACCTCGCGTTGTCACCGCCTTTGTCGCCGCCACGTTGTGTCACCCCGTTTCGCTTCAGGGGGTGCAAACCCATCGACACCGCGCTGCTGCAACGCTGCACTCAGGCCGCTGCCTCATTCTCGCACCACGTCGTCGCGATTCGCCGCCGTTGACACAGCACCCGCCCTCATCGAGATCTCCCGACGACGCCATACGCTCCGACGCACGCTGCGCAGTCACCCGCCGCTCTGTGTGCCACGCGTTCGTACAGGCTTCGCCACATGTTCCCATTCTGCAGGACAGAGACCAGCGGGAGAGGCCGCTCTCGGACGATCAAGACGAGTATATGATCGACCAGGAACAGACGGAGATCAAGCTGCGGAGGAAGGAGGATGAGGCCGCAGCTGCAGTTGCCACCTACGACCAGAGCGAGGATTCATTGGTCCCTCGCGACGTCATCACCGAGGATCTCGACGACCGGAACGAGGACGCCGAGCGCGCAGATGGTGTCAGCACCGGTCGGCCTCATACCCCCGAGCCTACGCGTGCAGTCTCGTCTTCAGCGGATGGACCCGGGATTCGGAGACACAGTCTGGCGTCGCCGTTGTCGCAGGTGTCGAACCATGCGCTCATGCGTGGGGACATCGAATCGGCCGCCGCCACCTCTCCGCAGAAAGACGACGACGTCACGGCGATCAACCAAAATGTGCAAGAGCAGCTCCAGCGCCTCTCCACGCAGCTCGGCGCCGTCCTCGCGTTGACCACCAGTCTCGAGGCGCAGCACGCTGCGTCGCAGGGCACCATCGTCGCGCTCGAAGGCAAGGTCGCGCGTCTGGAGGGGTTGCTGAAGGATGCAGAGCACGTGCTGAGGTCGTCGAGCTCGGCACCAGCATCATCATACGCCGCGTCGAGCACCGACAAGCACCAACCGACGACGCCGACCGCGCTCCTCGCCGCATGGAAGTCATCCGTTGAGGGACAGTGGGGTGTTGTGCAAGAGGAGTGCAGCGCAGAGTGTAAGCGGCCGGCAGAGGCTCGGGAGGAATAGGAATCTTGCAGGGACGAGTGGGATGCGACGAAGGAGGCCTGGGATGCAAAGGAGAAACCCACGAGTGGTGGCACCAATGTTGAGGGTTCCAACGCTGTCGCAGGCATCAGCGGCTCGAACAACGTTGAGAACTTCCTCACGGAGCACCAAGCCGCCATCCGCGACCTTCAGCAGTACCGCGCCCAGCAGACGCAGCTCATCAGCACGTCCTCATCACACCGGCATTCGTATTCGCATGGGAACGGCGATGCTCTCAAGCATACGGGTGGCCTCGTCACCCCACCAAGTCCGAGATCACAGTTGTCGAATAGCAACTGGAGATACGGCCGAAGAAGAAGACGCTCGTCGGCGTCGAGAGGGTCGAGGAGCCCAAGTCCCGAGCACCACCATCGTCGCGATTCCCATACTCAAGAGGAGGAGGACCACCCACGGCACTTCGTCGACGAGCCCCACCCCCTCGGTGCAAATGAAGGCGTCATCGCCTCCGCAGGAGCGCAGAAGATCATCCAGGCGGCAGAGAGGACCCCCGTGAGCCCGAGCCGAGCGTGTATTCGAGCGTCGGGTTCCTAGATGGCAAGACACTGACGAGTGTGATTAGCCCCGGTTCAAACTCGTCGCCGACGAAGAGGAAGGTTGATCTCCTTGAGCGAGACGGCACGGCTGAGCTGGTATGTCTTCTGATTTCTGTCTTTTCCAATTGCCCCTTCCTTATTTCTTGTTCCCATTCGCCGTGCTGACCATTCTTGTTTCTTAGGACCCTATGTCGCTCTTCAGCTCTCAGGCTGGCGCTGGTAACGACGTATCCAGCCAGGCAGGGAACAGCGGCAAGCAGCCTTTAATCTCCGTGAACGTGTAGGCCGCGATGGGCGTCATGCTACTAAGCGTCGCCGCTGCCGCCGTGATGTGGAAGGTTACCCCAGAGTAGACGACCACCACATCATGCGACCAGCTCTAAAACAACGGAAAATTCCACTTCGTCCTTTGGAATACGACTTCTACAAATGAACACTGCATTCTCGTTACCCCGCCCTATAAAAATCTCACCAACATCGCACCCAACAAAACTGCCTTCGTAATTGTAAAACCATACTCACTGTGATCGTCGTCGTTACCTTAAATGCCTACTGTTACCCAGCTTATTGCATCATATAGCCCAGTATACATCACCTGTACAGCGTCGGTTTTTTTCTTATAACGTTTCCCTCCATTCTAGTTCTTGTATTGAGTGATCGCATACATCCATCTGTACATATCCATAAGCCCTTTCCACTTTACCAGGGATGTTGATACATCAGTGCCCAGGAGCTTGGGGGGTTAAAGGCTGTGATATATGAACTCATTTAGATAATCCCCTATAATGATGTATCAAGCCAGCATATAATGGTGGGGTATACATATCAGATATTGCGTTATCAGACGATTTGAAGACTCACCGCATTCTCGTTGTTGGAAGAATCCGCCCTTTCTCCCCTCTTCCTCTTCTCGCCGCTCTTCGAACCCAAGGCGGTCTGTCCCGAGGTAATAGAAACCTGTTAAAGACTCGCCACGCAGCTCGCGAAAGTCGTGACTAGAGTCATGCACTTGAGTCGAGACGGGACACCTCCCATCGCACCAGGAATCACAGCAGCTCCGAACTCCAAGGCGACAAGACGACAGTTTCCGCCTCCCCCCCTTTCTCCCGACCGGGAAAAAGAAGAACCAACTAAGAGCAAAGAAAGGACGACCGGCCAGACAAAAAAGGACACCCACCTCACTCCCATACCCGGTTAACACACCCCCGACTGCGCCAAGCGTCCACCCACACCAGCCAGCTCGAGGCCCATATTACGGCTCTTCTGCGCCCCTCCCTCTCTCCCTACAGCATCGACAAAATCATATCGAAACACATTCCGCCCTTTCCGGGGGCGCGCGCCCACTGTGTTCGACGTCGGGCCCCCGCTAACCGCACCTGCCGGCGCACTAGACAAAAGGGACGAATTAGGCGAGGTCGACGAATCAGACGGGCCTTCCATCTCGCCGAGGCCACCCAACCCGCCTACCCCTCCCATCGCAGTATTGCGGCGCGCAGCAGCGGCAATGGCCGCCTGCGCGCCTCCGCCGACCATGCCATTGATCGCTCCCGCTTCCCACGCCATGAAGCCCATTCACACTCGTTTAGGGGGGGCAGCAATCCAAGTGGTGATCGAGATGGTGGTGGGCGAAAGTAACCAAAAGCTGGGGAATTTCTTCTCCCAGAGGCTTTTCGTCTTTATAGACTCATCAGTGGCTGTTCTTTCAAAGGATGACTCACCGATCTTTGTCGATTGGTGAGCGATGATGTCGTCGATGCATAAGCATTAGTATGCAACGATGCGATATGATGTCGCGATGTGTAATCTGCTATTCAGTCGTTAGTAATTCCCTGAGTAATACTGGGGTAATTAGTAAAGCTTTTAGTAATCGATAGCGTCATACGATTAGTAAAAGGACTGTATAGCAGCCCGGAATGGGACGCTGTGGTCGTTTGCCTACTTGAGCGCCCAAGAAATCTATAATAAGCGATTGTATACGATCGCTAATTACCAGAAATGGGTTTAGGGTAGCGAGCACTGCGGCCGAAGGTCGCAGGGCGGATGGACAACAAAGTGGGGGAGAAGAGGACGAAAGAAGCCAAAGTGCTTTGTCTTGGTAGACAGAGCTCAGCACTTTCGTCTTTATAGACTCGTCAGTGGCTGTACTTTCAAAGGAACGACATCGTCGACGATGTAGTCGATGATGTCGTCAGGGTCGAACCTCGGAGCGGAACGAGGTCATATGTGCTCCGCTGAGAAGCGACATTGCTCCGAGGTTGAACAAGAATAGATTATAAACGACAATATCCCGGGGGCGCTCCGCGCACCGAGATCGATCCGTCGATCGCGATCGATACAGATTCCCATTGCTAGATGAAGATCTGGATCGATCGACGCCGATCGATTGACTACGATCGACAACATCCGATCTGTCGTTTATGTTCGATGTATTATTACGCCTATCTATATGTGTTCCAAATAGATAACGTCCATAAAAAAGCTACTGGTTATACTAACGGGCTCAGTAAGATTAGACGGCGCGCACGCGCAGTCTGTTACATAACCGAAATTCATCGGCGTTCGCGTTCCGCACGATTGTGCTGAATTCGAACCGAGTCCGCGTTCAAGCTAACTTTATCGATGCCCGAAGGTCTCACACTTAGGTGCAACCCCAGTAGATCGTCTATGGCTTACGTTCGGTGGCGCACAGGCTAACTATGACGCGACGGTTTATTACTTAAAGTAGACGGCGCACCTTTATTTCCCGTTTAGGGAATGTTTAGGGTTAGGCTGTGATACATCAACGCTCATTAGCGAATGTATGCGTAACGAGACTGGAACACGGCTTACGTTAGGGTTTTTAGGGTAACGCTTCGCAACGGTTTGCTATATTCCAAATCAATTCGTTCGTTTCGACATACGACCAAATTCTGGATGGTACACCTCTTCGTCAGAGGAGTCCCTGCGATGTAAAATGATATCGTCGTCCGAATCAGACGTATTAGCTACGGGATTACTAGTCCGTAATGTAGGTAATTCAATAATCGAAGGGGGAGTGATATGTGTACTACTGTTACCGCCGGAGGCGGCGACAGCTTCATCCAGAGTACGTAAAACAGTTTTAGGGGAAGCAGAAGCTCGACGGAGCGAAGCGACGTCGGGCGGGGATAACAACAGTGAAGGGAAAAGGGGGGAATGTGCCAAATGGCTGTGTCTGGATAGACTACAGCGGCCATTTCGTCTTTATAGACTCTTCAGTGGCTGTACATTCTAAGGATAGACATTTTTTCAGTCTATTATCAGGCCTTGATATCAATGTATCAAGGCAACGAAACAGGAGATGTTCCATCAAGAACCAGGATAATAATATCCAGGTTTCAAGTATTATAAGCTTTATCTCACAGATAAAGATAGTAACTAGTTATCTTTAGCTGTGAGATAGATCTCGATCAAGATCGTTTCAGCTTTGTCCAAGAATACAACTTGACAGTGTGGCTGTTGCCTTCTTATGCCTATCTTTAGTACTATTAAGATAATAATGTCCAAAGGTAATCCAGTGACTATTGGGCGTAAATAAGTGAAAAAATCGAACTATCGAAACTTCGCCGGTGCATTTCGGCACCGATTACTGTAAGAAATCCTTACTGAGCAAGAAGTCGCCGCAAGTAATTAAACGAGCAGAAACGAGTCACCGTTGGGGTTCTCCCACTATCAATAATCCAATCGTCGCACGAATCGACAACCGTTCGTTTAGATTAAGGGCGTAATACGAATCTTACATCGCATCACGGCCTATTGCCCAAAGGGGCCGGCAGGCATACAGTCTAATTATAATTGAACAAACCACTAAGCCAGCGCACATTGGCGCCGACCGTTAAGTCGCTCTTATATACCATAGTAATTAAGCGCCGCTTTGTTAAGCGACGCTTAGATAAATTACCACGCACCTATTTAGGTTGGTTTAGGTTAGGCTGTAAGGTAACAGATCGGTTAGTAGGAGTATACTTTCCGATGCGACACAGACATACGTTTAGTGTTTAGGGGGTAACGCTTTACGTGTAATCGTGTCCATATCGCTTGACATCTAATTCGTTCGTTTAGATAATCTACCGAGTTCTGGATGTTCTTCGTCGTCTGACGAATCACGTCGGTGTAGGTTGATCATATCGACATCCGGGTCGTCGACTACTAATCTAGGATTGTGGGTCCTATCTTTAGTGTGATCCACTACAGTCCGAGGGACTTGAGAGTGTAGAACAAACCCACCTTCTTCGGCGAGTTTTTCATCCATGAGTTGGAAAACGGTTTTCTTCCATACATTTGAAAGGTCGAAAAGATTGGTGTTGCGCTTGCGTGACACCAGCCATCGACGCCCGAGTAGCCCTATTTTTCGGAGGTCTGGGAGAGGTACAGTCTCGTCGTCTGACGCACGAGCCCAAAAATGAAGCCCGTGGTCTACATGGTCGAGTCCGTGCCTTTCGGCAGGGTCATCCTTTTTGTAGGTTGTAGTGTATTCACCCCGTTCGGCATGGTCTATCCATGCCGTCCAGTACTCAGTGATCCGTTTTCCTAGTTCGGTAGCATCGAACAGGTTCCATACTTCGTTGAAGCGGGATTTCAGGACAAGAACGCCTTCATCGTGCTCTGATGGGGCTCGTAAAGCGTAGCGCTTGTCCCAACGTTCTTGTATATTCTTCCTGCACCAACTTCTAACTAGTGCGTCCGGATAGCCGCGCGTATGATAAAGGCTGTTAAGAGCTTTAATCGCTTCCATGTAAGTTTCCTTGGAACTACATAGCACGGCTAACCGTGAGCATTCACCAATGTAGACGCCGCGTTTGACGTCCAGCGGATGGTGAGATACCCAGGGAACACGTTCTAAATGGTTGCCTAGCTTGACAAATGGCTTCCATGCAAGGTTACCAGAGGTATCCTTGTAGAGGGTAGCATCGAGAAATTGACATTCCGAGCTAGAGACATTCCATTCAATAACACAACCATCGTAAGACACTTTGTTTGAGACAATGTTCAGTGCTTGTTCAGCGCTCTCAGCGTAGACAATTGCAAAGATGTCGTCGATGTATCGACCGTAAAACGGTACTCGCAAATCAAGTAAAATTCCACATTTATTTTCAAAGTCGGCAGCAAATAGATTGGCGAGGTCGGGACTATCCGCGACCCCCATTGCTAAGCCGTTCAATTGTAGATAATACTTTTGAGCGTGTTGTGCTATTAATTGAGTATTGCCAATCTCGATGGCACGTCTAAAGATCTTGGACCGAGCGTGAATTGCTTCTTCTCGGGATCCCGGTGTGTCGCCGTCCGGATTGTGCCTACAATTTCTTAACAAGAAGTCGTCGTACATTTGGCAAACGATTGCCATGCACAAGTTAAGAGGTACATTCGGGTAGAAGGCGACAACATCGCCGGTCACAAAATAGAATTGTTTCCGGTTGTCTATACTCAATTGACTCAATCTCGTAAAGAGATCTTTCGTGCCGTGTATGACACTAGGAGCCGACTTTACAATCGGCTTGAGTTCCTTTGAAACGAACTTAGCGGCTGGATTAAAGCAAACACTGTGGCATGGTATAATGGGACGAAACCCAGTAGGCTTCTTGTGGATTTTCGGAATCCCATGAAACTGGGGGTAGGTGTGTTCTACCCCGTCCGTGACCAAATGCTTGAGATATTTATCTAGCTTAAGGACGTTATAATGTATAACTTCAGTACTCATCTCTGATAGAGCGAGCATTTCGTTGCATTTTTCCCACATAATTGAATCCGCATCTTTCTTCTCCAATAATCGAAAGTTGCGTTCATCATTCAAAAGGGATAGTTCGTGCTCTACGACCCAGTTGCGTTCTGACACCGCTAGGCCGAGATTCTTGTCTGTCATCGTCACAACATAGTTGTTGTTAGACAAGAAATGACGGAGTCTATTTACGCGCGGAGCGAACGCATTATAATCTGCGTCCGGCGTAATACTCTTTCGGATATTTATCTTTGACTTAATGCAAAAAAGTTCTCCTAATTTGAGTCCAGTCTCCATCCATGACGGTAACCTTGGCGCTGGAGCATTCTTGCTCGGCACGCCGTAGTCTGGATCGTAGGGCTGATTCGGGCCCTCTTTGAATAGAAAATAAATACGCCATTTAATTCTTCTATAGAAATCATACCACGCAGTGGTAATCAATTCTTCATTGGGGGCATCGAAAAACATATATTTCAACCCGAGAGATAGATCGTTACTGATCTCTCGGGGAATGACTACACCAGGACTAGTATGTACAAAACTACGGTATCGGCCTGCCTCAAGAATATTGAGCGGCGTGTGAGTGTGCACGAAGGAGACTGCGTGATCCCATGTCATGGTGAGTATTTCATCAGGGAGAGTCGACGGACGGAATGGACTTACGGAAACGGCGCTTAAGCGCGCTGCTTTCCTTTGCCCTTCTTGCCGCCTTTCGACTGCTGATCGGATCCCTGAGGTGAAGCTACCCCTTTCCCGCGTTTCTTGTCCTTCTGTTTCTTGTTGGCCTTCGTGGGGGCTTTCTTCGACTTGGAGGGAGCGTTCGACGCTTTGGAGGGAGGGGTATGTTGAGGAGCCTTCGAGGAACTCTGGCCAGACCCAATCTGTATAGTTAAGATGGTCATTAGCCTGAGATGGTGGAGAAAGCGATGATTTACTCACTTTCTTTGACACCGTCGTAAGGTTCAGCTTCTTGAGTCTAGCATTGAGCGATTTGTCCACCAGGGACTGAATCGTCGGGCCCGTGCTAAGCGTGCCGTCTGCCATCTCAACGTCGGCTTTCGCCGCTACCTCACGCTTTTTCTCGATCTTCGTATTCATCACGCGGTGACGCGCGACGACAATGGCGAGGATCTGAGAAAGGAAAAGAGACATCGCGCGGGCCTGAACCACGCATTCTGTCTTCTTCTCCGCGGAGATAGACCAAGCACCCAACTCGAGTTCGCCCTCATTTCCTCGACGGAAGATAGGGGACTTGAAAGTGTCACGCCGATCCGTGTAGACTTGGTCTACGATTGGATGGCAACTTTCCGAGTAGGTCTTGATGTCGCACTTATCCGCCCAAAGAGCGACCTCAGCTTTCTTGGCAGCGATCGTGGCGTTCGTGACCGAAGTCTGGAACGTCTTGGTCGCCGTCTCGATAGCGGAGAGCGCCTTGACGACGCTCTCATCGGTGCTCTCCCGGAAATCCTTTGTGAATTGGATCTCGGGCGCCTTCACGCGAAGACGTTGAGGGATGGTGCCTCCAGCCACGGAGGCTTCGAGGCGCGCGAGGTTGGACTTAGCCGTCTCCCACTTTTCAGCGTTAGAGGCGTAAGTGAGCAGGTGGCTGCGAAGCGCGTCCCTATAATCAGGAAGGACGGTGTCAATGACGGCGTCAATAGTACGGGCAGAGGTGATCTTAGCGTGTAACGCGCTAAGCGTTCGGTTGGCCAGGGTGATGTCGCGGTCGTCGTTGACGTCGCCTGGGACCGAGGAGGTGATAATCGACTGTGTGACGGCGTCGATCGAGGGGGAGAGAGCACGATGGAGGGTCGATGCAAGGGATGACATAGTCGATAGGGATGACAGTGTTGTAATAGAGGTTTAGGGGAAGCAGAAGCTCGACGGAGCGAAGCGACGTCGGGCGGGGATAACAACAGTGAAGGGAAAAGGGGGGAATGTGCCAAATGGCTGTGTCTGGATAGACTACAGCGGCCATTTCGTCTTTATAGACTCTTCAGTGGCTGTACATTCTAAGGATAGACATTTTTTCAGTCTATTATCAGGCCTTGATATCAATGTATCAAGGCAACGAAACAGGAGATGTTCCATCAAGAACCAGGATAATAATATCCAGGTTTCAAGTATTATAAGCTTTATCTCACAGATAAAGATAGTAACTAGTTATCTTTAGCTGTGAGATAGATCTCGATCAAGATCGTTTCAGCTTTGTCCAAGAATACAACTTGACAGTGTGGCTGTTGCCTTCTTATGCCTATCTTTAGTACTATTAAGATAATAATGTCCAAAGGTAATCCAGTGACTATTGGGCGTAAATAAGTGAAAAAATCGAACTATCGAAACTTCGCCGGTGCATTTCGGCACCGATTACTGTAAGAAATCCTTACTGAGCAAGAAGTCGCCGCAAGTAATTAAACGAGCAGAAACGAGTCACCGTTGGGGTTCTCCCACTATCAATAATCCAATCGTCGCACGAATCGACAACCGTTCGTTTAGATTAAGGGCGTAATACGAATCTTACATCGCATCACGGCCTATTGCCCAAAGGGGCCGGCAGGCATACAGTCTAATTTAGGGTTTAGGGAAGCGAGCACTGCGGCCGAAGGTCGCAGGGCGGATGGACAACAAAGTGGGGGAGAAGAGGACGAAAGTAACCAAAGTGCTTTGTCTTGGTAGACAGAGCTCAGCACTTTCGTCTTTATAGACTCGTCAGTGGCTGTACTTTCAAAGGAACGACATCGTCGACGATGTAGTCGATGATGTCGTCGGGGTCGAACCTCGGAGCGGAACGAGGTCATATGTGCTCCGCTGAGAAGCGACATTGCTCCGAGGTTGAACAAGAATAGATTATAAACGACAATATCCCGGGGGCGCTCCGCGCTCCGAGATCGATCCGTCGATCGCGATCGATACAGATCCCCATCGCTAAATGAAGATCTGGATCGATCGGCGCCGATCGATTGACTACGATCGACAACATCCGATCTGTCGTTTATGTTCGATGTATTATTACGCCTATCTATATGTGTTCCAAATAGATATCGTCCATAAAAAAGCTACTGGTTATACTAACGGGCTCAGTAAGATTAGACAGCGCGCACGCGCAGTCTGTTACATAACCGAAATTCATCGGCGTTCGCGTTCCGCACGATTGTGCTGAATTCGAACCGAGTCCGCGTTCAAGCTAACTTTATCGATGCCCGAAGGTCTCACACTTAGGTGCAACCCCAGTAGATCGTCTATGGCTTACGTTCGGTGGCGCACAGGCTAACTATGACGCGACGGTTTATTACTTAAAGTAGACGGCGCACCTTTATTTCCCGTTTAGGGAATGTTTAGGGTTAGGCTGTGATACATCAACGCTCATTCGCGAATGTATGCGTAACGAGACTGGAACACGGCTTACGTTAGGGTTTTTAGGGTAACGCTTCGCAACGGTTTGCTATATTCCAAATCAATTCGTTCGTTTCGACATACGACCAAATTCTGGATGGTACACCTCTTCATCAGAGGAGTCCCTGCGATGTAAAATGATATCGTCGTCCGAATCAGACGTATTAGCTACGGGATTACTAGTCCGTAATGTAGGTAATTCAATAATCGAAGGGGGAGTGATATGTGTACTGCTGTTACCGCCAGAGGCGGCGACAGCTTCATCCAGAGTACGTAAAACAGTTTTCTTCCATACATTGGTAAGGTCGAGGATATTAGTCGTGCGTTTGCGCGATACTATCCAACGACGTCCGAGTAGGCCTATGCGGCTCAAGTCCGGCGTCCACACCGTTTCACCATCGGCGTCCGTAATGGGGCGGTCAAGCCCGGTCTGAACGTCAATGATGTCGTGTGTTTCGTCCGGCTTAACGGCGGGAAAATCTTCAGAATAATTATTCTGCGCGGCTCTTTCGAGCCATTCCCGCCAATACCCGACAACTGTTTCACCAAGTTTGGTCGCTGAGAACCAATTCCAATGATCGTCAAACTGTGATTTCAGGACAAGAACTCCTTCATCGTGCTCTGATGTAGATTTATTGCGAGAAGCGTAACGCTTTTCCCAACGTTCTTGTATATTCGTCCTGGACCAAAGTCTGACAACGTGATCCGGATAACCGCGAGTATGATAGAGGCTGTTAAGATCTCTAACTGCTTCCATGTAGATTTCCTTAGTACTACATAGCACGGCTAAACGGGAGCATTCACCAGCGTAGACGCCACGTTTGACGTCGTAAGGATGATGTGATGCCCATGGTATTCGTTCTCTATGGTTGCCTGCCTTGACGTACGGTCGCCATCCGAGGGCGCCGGAAGCGTCCTTGAAAAGCGATGCGTCGAGAAATTGACATTCAGAGGCAGAGACATTCCATTTAATAGTGCAACCACTATATTTGACTTTGCTAGCTACTATAGCTACTGCTTCGTCTGCGTTATCAGCGTAGACTAGTGCAAAACAATCGTCAATGTAGCGGCCATAAAAGGCGACCTTGGGGTCACGAAGAATACCTAGAATCTTTTCGAAATGGGCTGCGAACAGATTAGCGAGGTCGGGACTATCCGCGACCCCCATTGCAACGCCATTCAGTTGTAGGTAGTATTCTTCGCCATGTTGCGCTATCAACTTGGTATTGCCAATCTCGATGGCAAGTTTAAAGACTTCGATTCGCGCATGTGGATTACCCATGTATGCTTCATATGAATCGCCGTCGGGGTCATAACCAATATTATTTAGAACCCAGTCAGAGTACATATCTGTAACGATACTGATGCACTCTTCTAAAGGAATATTGGGATAAAATGCCACGACGTCTCCGGTAACGAAAAACCATTTCCGGCTCTTGTCTAACACAAGTTGGCTTAATCTCGTGAAGAGATCCTTCGTACCGTGAATGATAGAAGGAGTCGATTGTACAATCGGCTTAAGTTCTTTTGAGATGTACTTAGCTGCGGTATTAAAACACACCGAGTGACATGGAATTATGGGCCGAAATCCAGTAGGGATCTTGTGGATTTTCGGGATCACATAAAATTGCGGATAAACGTGTTCCGCGTCCTTGCACAACGATATGAAATATTTATCGAGTTTAAGTACCTCATAAAATGGCACTTCCTGGCTCTTACGAGACAGAAGTCGTAGAAGTGTCACTTTTTCTTTCATCATCGCATCCGCATCTTTCTTATCTAACTTTCGAAAGTTACGGATATCATGCAATAATGATTTCTCATTCCGTATGATCCAATCGCGTTCAGACACCGCTAGGCCGAGGTTCTTGTCGGTCATCGTGACAACGTAATTGTTGTCGGTCAAGAACGAACGGAGCTTATTTACTTTGGGGTGAAACGCACCCTTTCGGGCACCCTTAGTAACGCTATCTGGGATGCTTTCAGAGGTCGACTCGACATATTGCGCTCCCTTGGACAGGCCAAGCTCCATCCATTGCGGTAAACTAGGACCAGGAGTATTTCTATTCTCTGGAACGTAGTAATCTGGATCGAACGGTTTGTCCACTCCATCCTTAAACGTAAACTTGATACGCCATCGAAGTCTACGAACGAAATCATTCCATGCGGAACTTAGCAATTCGCGAGAAGGGGGAGTGAACAACATATATTTAAGCCCGAGAGATAAATCGTTAGATATCTCTCGGGGTACTGAGACTCCAGGACTACAATGTACTATGCTACGATATCGGCTTGCTTCGTGTATACTAAGAGGCGTATGTAGGTGTACGTATGAGACTGCGTCGTCCCATGTCATGGTCAGTACTTCGTCAGGGATAGAGTTAGGTCGGAATGGGCTTACAATGGGGGAGTGCGGTGTCACGCGCGTGCCTTGCCTTTGCCCTTTCCTCCGGCCTTCGTCTTTCGATCGTTGGAACCCTGAGGTGGCTTCCCGCCCTTCTTCTTCTTCTGGTCCTTGAGCTTGCCGTTGGCCTTGGTGGGCTTGGGTTTCGCTGTCGACGTGGACGCAGTCGAGTTGGAGGGGGCGGGCTTGTTCTTCGAGCCTTTCGAAGTGCTCGGGCCAGACGTACTCTGTAAAATTAAGGTAGTCGTTAGCTCGAGTTGGGGGGATTAAATGCGGTCTGCGCACCTTCTTCGACCCCGTCGAAAGATTCATAGCCTTGAGCTTGGCATTGAGCGCCCTGTCGATTAACGACTGGACGGACGGGGTAAGTTCGGACTTAGTACCGTCTGCCATCTCAACGTCCGCTTTCGCGGCCACCTCCTGCTTCTTCTTGATCTTCTCGTTGAGAGCGCGGTTGCGGATCTCGACGATACGAAGGATCTGGTGAAGAAGAAGGGGAATTGATCGCTCCAGAACGATCTTTTCCACCTTCTTTGCATCGGAGGTCGTCCAACCCGTGTACGATAAGTCCCCGTTGTCGCTCCTCGCAACAATCGGGGTCTTGAAGGACTTCTCGCGGATGGCCCAAGTAGCTTGGACGATCTTTGAGCCTTCAAGCGCAACGGAGTCGGGATCGCACTTGTCCTTCCAGAGAGCGACCTCAGCCTTCTTGGCAGCGATGGCTAGTTTCGAGTACGAGGACTGAAACGTTGCCTCCGCGTCCTTGAGGGCCTCACGAGACGTCTTGACGACATCATCGTCGGTGGCTTCCCGAAACTCCTTGGTGAACTGGAGTTCGGGCATCTTTAGGGTTTAGGGTTTAGGGTTTAGGGAAGCAGAAGCTCGGCGGAGCGAAGCGACGTCGAGCGGGGATAACAACAGTGAGGGGAAAGGGATGAAAGGGCCAAAGGGCAGTGTCTGGATAGACTACTGCAGCCCTTTCGCTTTTATAAGCTCGTCAGTGGCTGTACTTTCTAAGGATAGACTGTTTTCAGTCTATTATCAGACCTTGATATCATGTATCAAGGTAACGAAACAGGAGATGTTCCATCAAGAACCTGGATAATAATATCCAGGTTTCAAGTATAATAAGCTTAGTTTCATAGCTAAAGATAGGAACTAGTTATCTTTAGCTATGAAACAGATCTTGATCAAGATCGTTTCAGCTGTCGTCCAAAATACACTTGATGGTGTATATATAGCCTTTTTATGCCTATCTTTAGTACTGTTAAGATAATAATGCCCAAAGGTAATCCAGTGACTAATAAGCGTTAATAAGTGAAAAAATCGAACTACCAGAACTTCGCCGGTGCCTTTCGACACCGATTACTGTAAGAAATCCTTACTGAGCAAGAAGTCGCCGCAAGTAATTAAACGAGCAGAAACGAGTCACCGTTGGGGATCGCCCACTACCGATAATTAAATCGTAACACGAATCACAGACCGTTCGTTTAGATTAAGGGCGCAATACGAATCTCACATCGCATCACGGCCTATTGCCCAAAGGGGCCGGCAGGCATACAGTCTAATAAATAAATGAACAACTACTAGGCCGGACACGCATTGGCGCCGACGGTTGATCGCTCTTATATACCATAGTAATTAAGCGCCGCTTTGTTAAGCGACGCTTAGATAAATTACCACGCACCTGTTTAGGTTGGTTTAGGTTAGGCTGTAAGGCAGTATGTCAATCAGTAGGAATAGTACTGTTTGACGCGACACGACGTACGTTTAGTGTTTAGGGGGAACGCTTTACGTATACGACGTTATATCGCTTGACATCTAATTTGTTCGTTTAGATAATCTACCGAATGTTGGATGTTCTTCGTCAGAAGACGAATCGCGTAGGTTAACATTGATCTCACTGTCATCCGGGTCGACAGTTACTAGTTGTGGATTTGTAGTCCTATCCTTAGTATGATCAGTTACAGTCCTACGGACTTGAGTGCCAAGAATAAACCCACCATCATTGGCGAGTTGTTCATCCATTTGGCGGAATACGGTTTTCTTCCATACGGCTGAAAGGTCGAAAAGGTTAGTGTTGCGTTTGCGGGACACTAACCATCGACGCCCAAGTAGCCCTATTTTGCGTAGATCCGGGAGCATCAATTCTTCGCCGTCACTGCCTAGACTCCTGAAGTGGAGCCCGGGGAGGACTTCGAGATCATGACGCATCCCGGGATCGTACTCTTTATAGGTTGTAGTGTAAACACCCCGTTCGGCATGGTCTAGCCATGCCGTCCAGTACTCAGTGATCCGTTTTCCTAATTCGATAGCATCGAACCAATTCCAAACTTCGTTATAGCGGGATTTCAGGACAAGAACGCCTTCATCGTGCTCTGATTGGGCTCGTAAAGCGAAGCGCTTGTCCCAACGTTCTTGTATATTCTTCCTGCACCAACTATGAACGAGTGCGTCCGGATAACCGCGCGTGTGATAAAGGCTGTTAAGAGCTTTAATCGCTTCCATGTAAGTTTCCTTGGAACTACATAGCACGGCTAAGCGGGAGCATTCACCAATATAGACCCCTCGTTTAACATCGAGAGGGTGGTGAGATACCCAGGGAACGCGTTCGAGGTGGTTCCCTAGCTTGACATACGGACGCCATGCAAGTTTACCTGAGGTATCCTTGTATAACGTCGCGTCGAGAAATTGACATTCCAAACTAGAGACGTTCCACTCAATAGTGCAACTATCGTAAGATACTTTGTCTGAAATTATTTTCAGGGCTTGGTCTGCGGACTCAGCGTAAACCAAGGCAAAGATATCGTCGATGTAGCGCCCGTAAAAAGGGACGCGTGTATCAAGTAAAATTCCACATTTATTCTCAAAATCGGCAGCAAATAGATTGGCAAGGTCGGGACTATCCGCGACACCCATTGCTAAGCCGTTGAGTTGCAAATAATACTTATCAACGTGTTGCGCTATTAATTGAGTATTGCCAATCTCAATGGCACGTTTAAAGAGCGAAGACCGTAGATGAGTTGCCTTAGGGTTAGGGTTAGGGTTTAGGGAAGCAAAAGCTCGACGGCGGAGCGGAGCGACGTCGGCGAGCGATGATAACAACAGTGAAGGGGAAAGTGGGTGAAAGGGAACCAAAGGGCTGTGTCTTGTTAAACACAGCTGCCCTTTCGTCTTTATAGACTCTTCAGTGGCTGTACTTTCTAAGGATAGACTGTTTTCAGTCTATTATCAGACCTTGATATCATGTATCAAGGCAACGAAACAGGAGATGTTCCATCAAGAACCTGGATAATAATATCCAGGTTTCAAGTATAATAAGCTTAGTTTCATAGCTAAAGATAGGAACTAGTTATCTTTAGCTATGAAACAGATCCTGATCAAGATCGTTTCAGCTATCGTCCAAAATACACTTGATGGTGTATATATAGCCTTTTTATGCCTATCTTTAGTACTATTAAGATAATAATGCCCAAAGGTAATCCAGTGACTAATAGGCGTTAATAAGTGAAAAAATCGAAAAACCAGAACTTCGCCGGTGCCTTTCGACACCGATTACTGTAAGAAATCCTTACTGAGCAAGAAGTCGCCGCAAGTAATTAAACGAGCAGAAACGAGTCACCGTTGGGGATCGCCCACTACCGATAATTAAATCGTAACACGAATCACAGACCGTTCGTTTAGATTAAGGGCGCAATACGAATCTCACATCGCATCACGGCCTATTGCCCAAAGGGGCCGGCAGGCATACAGTCTAATAAATAAATGAACAACTACTAGGCCGGACACGCATTGGCGCCGACGGTTGATCGCTCTTATATACCATAGTAATTAAGCGCCGCTTTGTTAAGCGACGCTTAGATAAATTACCACGCACCTGTTTAGGTTGGTTTAGGTTAGGCTGTAAGGCAGTATGTCAATCAGTAGGAATAGTACTGTTTGACGCGACACGACGTACGTTTAGTGTTTAGGGGGAACGCTTTACGTATACGACGTTATATCGCTTGACATCTAATTTGTTCGTTTAGATAATCTACCGAATGTTGGATGTTCTTCGTCAGAAGACGAATCACGTAGGTTAACATTGATCTCACTGTCATCCGGGTCGACAGTTACTAGTTGTGGATTTGTAGTCCTATCCTTAGTATGATCAGTTATAGTCCTACGGACTTGAGTGCCAAGAATGAACCCACCATCATTGGCGAGTTGTTCATCCATTTTGCGGAAAACGGTTTTCTTCCATACGGCTGAAAGGTCGAAAAGGTTAGTGTTGCGTTTGCGGGACACTAGCCATCGACGCCCGAGTAGCCCTATTTTGCGTAGATCCGGGAGCATCAATTCTTCGCCGTCACTGCCTAGACTCCTGAAGTGGAGCCCGGGGAGAACGTCGAGATCATGACGCATCGCGGGATCATACTCTTTATAGGTTGTGGTGTAAACACCCCGTTCGGCATGGTCTAGCCATGCCGTCCAGTACTCAGTGATCCGTTTTCCTAATTCGATAGCATCGAACCAGTTCCAAACTTCGTTAAAGCGGGATTTCAGGACAAGAACGCCTTCATCGTGCTCTGATTGGGCTCGTAAAGCGAAGCGCTTGTCCCAACGTTCTTGTATATTCTTCCTGCACCAACTATGAACGAGTGCATCAGGATAGCCGCGCGTGTGATAAAGGCTGTTAAGTGCTTTAATCGCTTCCATGTAAGTTTCCTTGGAACTACATAGCACGGCTAACCGAGAGCATTCACCAATATAAACCCCTCGTTTAACATCGAGAGGATGGTGTGATACCCAGGGAACGCGTTCGAGGTGGTTGCCTAGCTTGACATATGGTTTCCATGCAAGTTTACCAGAGGTATCCTTGTAGAGGGTAGCATCGAGAAATTGACATTCCAAGCTAGAGACATTCCACTCAATAGTGCAACCATCGTAGGATACTTTGTCTGAAATTATTTTCAAGGCTTGGTCTTCGGACTCAGCGTAGACCAATGCAAAGATATCGTCAATGTAGCGCCCGTAAAACGGGACGCGCGTGTCTTTAGGGTTTAGGGTTTAGGGTTTAGGGTTTTAGGGTTTAGGGGAAGCAAAGCCCGACGGAGCGAAGCGACGTCGAGCGGTATGAACAACAATGAAGGGGAAAATAGGAGGGAGCCAAAGGGCAGTGTCTGGATAGACTACTGCGGCCCTTTCGTCTTTATAGACTCTTCAGTGGCTGTACTTTCTAAGGATAGACTATTTTCAGTCTATTATCAGGCCTTGATATCAATGTATCAAGGCAACGAAACAGGAGATGTTCCATCAAGAACCCAAGGTAAATATACCTTGGGTTTCAAGTATTATAAGCTTTATCTCACAGATAAAGATAGTTACTAGTTATCTTTAGCTGTGAGATAGATCTCGATCAAGATCGTTTCAGCTTTGTCCAAGAATACACTTGACAGTGTGGCTGTTGCCTTCTTATGCCTATCTTTAGTACTATTAAGATAATAATGCCCAAAGGTAATTCAGTGACTAATAAGCGTTAACGAGTGAAAAAATCGAACTATCAAAGCTTCGGCGGTATCTTTCGACACCACTTACTGTAAGAAATCCTTACTGAGCAAGAAGTCGCCGCAGGTAATTAAACGAGCAGAAACGAGTCACCGTTGGGGATCGCCCACTATCAATAATCCAATAATTAAACAAGTCACAGACCGTTCGTTTAAATTAAGGAAGCATTACGAATCTTACATCGTAACACTGGCCTATTGCCCAAAGGGGCCGGCAGGCATACAGTCTAATAAATAAATGAACAACTACTAAGCCGGACACGCATTGGTGCCGACGGTTGATCGCTCTTATATACCATAGTAATTAAGCGTCGCTTTGTTAAGCGACGCTTAGATAAATTACCACGCACCTATTTTAGGTTGGTTTAGGTTAGGCTGTAAGGTAACAGATCGGTTAGTAGGAATGACTACTTTCCGATGCGACACAGACATACGTTTAGGGATTTAGGGGATCGCTTTACGTGTTAGTCGTTATGCTATATCGCTTGACATCTAGTTAGTTCGTTTAGATGATCTACCGAAACGTGAATGTTCTTCGTCATCAGACGAATGGTTTAGGGTTAGGGTTTAGGGTTTAGGGTTTAGGGTTTAGGGTTTAGGGGGGGGCAGCAATCCAAGTGGTGATCGAGATGGTGGTGGGCGTTTAGGGAAGCAAAAGCTCGGCGGAGCGAAGCGACGTCGAGCGGGGATAACAACAGTGAGGGGAAAGGGATGAAAGGGCCAAAGGGCAGTGTCTGGATAGACTACTGCAGCCCTTTCGCTTTTATAAGCTCGTCAGTGGCTGTACTTTCTAAGGATAGACTGTTTTCAGTCTATTATCAGGCCTTGATATCATGTATCAAGGCAACGAAACAGGAGATGTTCCATCAAGAACCTGGATAATAATATCCAGGTTTCAAGTATAATAAGCTTAGTTTCATAGCTAAAGATGGGAACTAGTTATCTTTAGCTATGAAACAGATCCTGATCAAGATCGTTTCAGCTATCGTCCAAAATACACTTGATGGTGTATATATAGCCTTTTTATGCCTATCTTTAGTACTATTAAGATAATAATGCCCAAAGGTAATCCAGTGACTAATAAGCGTTAATAAGTGAAAAAATCGAACTACCAGAACTTCGCCGGTGCCTTTCGACACCGATTACTGTAAGAAATCCTTACTGAGCAAGAAGTCGCCGCAAGTAATTAAACGAGCAGAAACGAGTCACCGTTGGGGATCGCCCACTACCGATAATTAAATCGTAACACGAATCACAGACCGTTCGTTTAGATTAAGGGCGCAATACGAATCTCACATCGCATCACGGCCTATTGCCCAAAGGGGCCGGCAGGCATACAGTCTAATAAATAAATGAACAACTACTAGGCCGGACACGCATTGGCGCCGACGGTTGATCGCTCTTATATACCATAGTAATTAAGCGCCGCTTTGTTAAGCGACGCTTAGATAAATTACCACGCACCTGTTTAGGTTGGTTTAGGTTAGGCTGTAAGGCAGTATGTCAATCAGTAGGAATAGTACTGTTTGACGCGACACGACGTACGTTTAGTGTTTAGGGGGAACGCTTTACGTATACGACGTTATATCGCTTGACATCTAATTTGTTCGTTTAGATAATCTACCGAATGTTGGATGTTCTTCGTCAGAAGACGAATCACGTAGGTTAACATTGATCTCACTGTCATCCGGGTCGACAGTTACTAATTGTGGATTTGTAGTCCTATCCTTAGTATGATCAGTTACAGTCCTACGGACTTGAGTGCCAAGAATAAACCCACCATCATTGGCGAGTTGTTCATCCATTTGGCGGAATACGGTTTTCTTCCATACGGCTGAAAGGTCGAAAAGGTTAGTGTTGCGTTTGCGGGACACTAGCCATCGACGCCCGAGTAGCCCTATTTTGCGCAGATCCGGGAGCATCAATTCTTCGCCGTCACTGCCTAGACTCCTAAAGTGGAGCCCGGGGAGGACTTCGAGATCATGACGCATCGCGGGATCGTACTCTTTATAGGTTGTAGTGTAAACACCCCGTTCGGCATGGTCTAGCCATGTCGTCCAGTACTCAGTGATCCGTTTTCCTAATTCGATAGCATCGAACCAGTTCCAAACTTCGTTATAGCGGGATTTCAGGACAAGAACGCCTTCATCGTGCTCTGATTGGGCTCGTAAAGCGAAGCGCTTGTCCCAACGTTCTTGTATATTCTTCCTGCACCAACTATGAACGAGTGCGTCCGGATAACCGCGCGTGTGATAAAGGCTGTTAAGAGCTTTAATCGCTTCCATGTAAGTTTCCTTGGAACTACATAGCACGGCTAAGCGGGAGCATTCACCAATATAGACCCCTCGTTTAACATCGAGAGGGTGGTGAGATACCCAGGGAACGCGTTCGAGGTGGTTCCCTAGCTTGACATACGGACGCCATGCAAGTTTACCAGAGGTATCCTTGTATAACGTCGCGTCGAGAAATTGACATTCCAAACTAGAGACGTTCCACTCAATAGTGCAACCATCGTAAGATACTTTGTCTGAAATTATTTTCAGGGCTTGGTCTGCGGACTCAGCGTAAACCAAAGCAAAGATATCGTCGATGTAGCGCCCATAAAAAGGGACGCGTGTATCAAGTAAAATTCCACATTTATTCTCAAAATCGGCAGCAAATAGATTGGCAAGGTCGGGACTATCCGCGACACCCATTGCTAAGCCGTTGAGTTGTAAATAATACTTATCAACGTGTTGCGCTATTAATTGAGTATTGCCAATCTCAATGGCACGTTTAAAGAGCGAAGACCGTAGATGAGTTGCCTCAAGCATGGCCTCTTAGGGTTTAGGGTTTAGGGTTTAGGGTTTAGGGTTTAGGGTTTAGGGTTTAGGGTTTAGGGTTTAGGGTTTAGGGTTT
>JAACJJ010000048.1:0-80282 GCA_013368295.1 Psilocybe cf. subviscida
CATAAGAGCAAACTCGGCGCATACAGTCTTCCCACTTCCGGTTGGGGCGCCGATGAAGACATTCTCATCAGACGTATACAGCGCCTGGAAGACCTGCGTTTGGATCTTGTTGAACGTTTGGATTGAGTTGGCGTAGATGGCCTCGAACTCTTTGTTGTGCAGAGCGGATAGAGGAAGTGACTGAAGCTCGAGGAGAGGAGTCAACTTGGGGAACTTCTTCGGAAGAATGAGATGCTTGAATGAGATAGGGAGGCGGGTTTCAGCGTGTAGCCAACGATCCGAGATGACAGAAATATAGTAATTCGGAGGTACGGGCTCGAACATGGCACCGTAATAGTGACATTGTGTTCGTCCTCGGCATACCGTGACGGAGAACAAAGTTGTCATGGAAAAGAATGACTTCTCCGTCAACATCCTCGACCAGAATGATGAAGGTCTCTGCGGAGCCATGGATCTTCTCATCCCATCGGAAATCCGGACAATAGACAGGTCTATGCGGAGTAATGAACGAGTGATCGGCTGGACTTGAGCTTGGAGTCTGGAGGAGAGCGATTAATATTGGTACGGGTAGATAAGTCCGAGGACGCGAAGACGTACTGAAGTTAGGGAAACTATGTACCAGACGGTGAACCAAGCGACCAGCATTCGGAATGCCGATCAGTTCACCAATCTCAGGAGGGGTGAGGTCGAAGTAGCGGTACCAGGGCTAGGTCAAAGCTAAGCACAACGATAGCGCCTCGATATAAAGATAACTCACAATTGCTTGCCTTCAGCCTTCCGGACTACCTCGGTCGGGACGCCCTTGAACTGTCGGAGTGGTGTCATTGAACCCCACATGCGTTTCTCAACCATTTTGCAAAGATCAAGCGCCGCCTTGGCCGAACAGCCCATCCACGATTGAGACAGATCTCGAACATAGCCCTTAGGATACTGCAATACTCAGTCAGTCAAATGAGCAAGAAGCGGAAACTACTAACATACCGGCCAGCGGATTGTTGGACGAAGACTATGTCGGCTACAAGAACAAAGCCTGAAAGCGATCATTGTCAGAGACGAATATAATATGCAAGGGTTTGTATCGTACCGTCAAGCTTTAGCTGGGAGATATACGCCTGAAGAAGGACATTGATCATTGCAGCAGGCTCATCGACGCTCTCCTTAACAGGAATCGGCACACGTTCCAAAAGCTTTACTAACTCGAGTTTCTCTTCTGGTCGGACCTGAGGCGCAAAATAATAATAATCAGCTTTGAGTCGACAAAAAAGAGAAAAGAGGGCATACCGGCAACAGTTTGAACTCGTTCGAGAGAGCGAATACTCGGAACAATTCGAGTGTGGACATCGTTGGCCTCAGGTGCTGGTTATAAACCATCATCGAGTTGTAGGTCACATAGTAATGCGATGTGATGCGACCAAGCTCTGTGCCGGTGAAGCGGCCGGTTGAGCGCTCATATTTGATCAGTTGGCACTTCTCGAGAAGGATGGCGGCGGAATGGACAATGTCAGCTCGCTTTTGAATGAGTCCTTCATCATCTTCCTGATAATCTGCGCCGACGCTGTAAAGTGCTGGAGACTTTAACATGCGAACGTATCTAAATTAGAAAGAAAAGTGGAGTTAGTCGTCTGTCGAAATTTCCTGAGGGACAAACACACAGATAAGTATATCCAAGCCACTGGACAGCCTCATCTCGGTTCCTGACGGTACCCAGAACAATCTCCGCATTCAAGTTGTCCGCCAACTTGCTGACGAATTGCGACTCGATAGGAAGCTGCTAGTTAAGCAAGCTCAGGTAGTATTGCAACTCGGAGTGGTTTGTGATGATGATACCTTCTCCGAAGGTGTTGAACTGTGGACGACCGGTGCGACCGAGCATCTGGAGCACATCTTGAGACAACAGCTCCACCCAACGGCCCTTTTCGGGGTTGTAGATCTGAGTCCCTTGATGATAACCGTGTGGGCGGGCAAGTTGACACCCCATGCAAGCGTCGCGGTACAGACGAGGACTGAACGGAGCCACCCGCGAAGAGTTCCTCAACGACACCACGGTCCTCGCGGGTCATGCCAGCGTGATGGATAGCGAAACCAAAGGGCAAGAGGTCGCGGAGGTTAGAGTCCTTCACATTGTTGGCCTCCTCGGTCAAAATCTCGCGGACCGCGCCATCGGGCTTGACAAACTGCGTGATGGTCTCCTTCTCGATAACCATGTCGTGCAGGAAGCGGGCGGTCTTGGCGGTCTCCTTGCGCGAGTGCACAAACACCAGTGTTTGGTTTTTGCCAGCTTGATCCAGCACCTTTTTGTAGCAGACCTCGTTCGTGATCTCGTAGCACTTGATTGCCTTCTTCTCAGTGACACCGATGAATTGCTGCTGAAGGCCGCAAGGCCTGTAGGAGGCGTCGAAGTAGAAAGACCCTTGTTCTCGTCCACGCGCAAGAAGGTCGCAACATCTTGATAATTGGCAAGGGTAGTGGAGAGACCAACCAGACGAACGTACTCGTTCGTCTGTTCCATGCGGCGGATGGTCCTAGAAACAATGCTCTCCAAGACGGGACCATGCTCGTCGTGCAGCAAGTGGATCTCATCGATGATGATGAGACGCACAAGGTTGGTGTAACTGGTGTCGGTCTGCTTGCGGGTAATAACATCCCACTTCTCCGGCGTCGTGACAATGATTTGGGTCTCAGCAATTTGCTGCTTTGTAATTTGGGAGTCCCCTGTGAGCTCGCCGACTTTGACACCAAAGACCTTGAGGCGCTGGGTAAAGTTTCCAACCATTTCCTGCACGAGGGCCTTCATAGGGGCGATGTAAACGCACTTGTAAGCGTCATGGTCGAACTCGCCTGTTTCCTCGTTACGATGTTTGGAGATCTTGTTGAGGATGGTTAACATGGCTACATTGATCTGGAATGAAGTAAGTGAGAAGACGTAAAATGTATTAAGTCAACAAATAACATTACCTTTCCGGTGCCAGTCGGGGCACAGAGCAGGATTGGTTCGTTGGTTCCAAAGGCGACGGGGTAAAGCTTGCTCTGAACACGATTGAGGCGTGGAACAGTAAAAGCCTCACGCGCCCACGCGGGCATCGAGGAGATGGGACGAGCTCTCCATCAACAACCGGCTTCTGCTTGGGAGCAGGCACATGGATTTCCTCGTAACCCTTCTTTGCACGCTTGAAGGAGCCATCGGGAAGCTTGCACTTCTTGTTCGACATCAAGTGGCCTCCTTGGGAAAACGCCATGCTCTCCAGGTCGACGGTCTTCTTGGGCTGTAGCGTCGAACCGGGTGCAAGAGTTGCGGTCTTGGGCACGGTGGGCTTCGAGTCGACGTCCATGGCCTCCGACTTGACTTTCGACTGCCTGTCGCCAGCGAGCTCGCGAAGAATCCAGCCAACGCCCTTCTCTCGCATGGCGACTTCGACATTGACGCGCTCGTCGGCATCGCTGCGCATGAGCTTTGTACACCATACGATAACTTCGCGGTTCTTCAGGAACTTGGAAATGACGTCATGGCTCTGGTACTCGAAGAGGTCCATAAGTTGATTTTCGCAGTCGCGAGGGCTGGATTCGGAGCCAAGGATGGTAAGTACGGATGTTGCTTTGTCGGCAGCAGTGACTGGGTCAGGATAGATTCCCGAAATTTGGCGCTGGACCCAGAAACCGTCGATGGAATGCGGGGACACGACGTCTTTCTCCGCCTTTGCCTTGCCATTTCGCGATGACTCCCTCCAATGACAATGTCTTCATTGTCGCCCTCAGGAGCTTCCACCTCCTCCCCGTCATCTTTCTCCTCCTCGTCTTCCTCACATTGTTGGCCTCCTCCGCCAGAATCTCCCAAACCGCGCCATCAAACTTGACAAACTGTGTGATGGTCTCCTTCCCGATAGCCATGTCGCGCAGGAAGCGGGCTGTTTTGGCAGTCTCCTTGCGCAAGTGAACGAACACCAGCGTTTGGTTTTTACCAGCTTGATCCAGGACCTTTCTGTAGCAGACCTCTTGCAGACCTCGTTCGTGATTTGGTAGCGCTTGGTGGCCTGCTTCTCGGTGACACCGATGAATTGCTGCTGAAGGCCACAAGGCGTCGAAGTAGAAGAGGCAGGGTAGCAGAGAAACCAACCAAACGAACGTACTCGTCCGTCTGTTCTATGCGGCGGATAATATTTGAAGAGATCCGAAAGTTCATTTTTGCGGTCATAGGCGCTGGATTCGGAGCCAAGGATAGTCTATGCTGAAGTTGCTTGTGGAGGAGTCACAATAGATTTCGAAAATTTGGCGCAATACAAGATGGGTGTCGGTTCCGGATGGGAAGTTTGAGTGAGAGATGCGAATAGGGGTCAAAAAGTGCGTTACGAACTTGCCAATAGATCACGTGAATTGGCAAGTTCGCAGCGCACTTTGCTGATTACTGTTACTCTGAATTGTGTGAGAGTCCTCATTGTCCTAGCATTGTTGTCCTCAGCGATAGCTTCTCTCTGCAACAGCCTAGGATGAGTGGACAGTGTAATGGTAATAAATTTATATCATATGTTCACATTCATGTCTCAGTGCATTTTCTAGCAAACTATCTACGAAAATGCGACTATCTGCTGAGCATGGAGGTTAAGTTGCCCTCTCTGGAGGATGACGAAGGTGGCTTTTGTAGTTTTATCCCTCACATCCCATTACTGATGTATCAAAAAAAAGGCTCCGACGATTCAATTCCTTTAGGGACCTTCACCGATGGATTAGTTCCAAAACCACCAGACGAAGGGGACTTCGTATACAGCGTGAACGAAACACTGCACGACCTCAAACCAACCTACAACACTCTTCACGCTCCAGAAATTCCAGAAATACGCCCCCCTCCTGGGAGATACTTTCCTACTCCACCAGATGGTGGATACCAGCTTATGAGGACTCAAGCCTATACTCGAGGCTTTGTATACGTTGCCGATTATGACCTTGGGAGCATGGAGACTCACAAAAACCGCCTAATTCACATCGCAACCCCCCCTCTGACACTCTTGAATGGGAGAGTTGTTGTTCCTGGTATGATTCGCATGGAACCCGGCATTCCGTTTGTTTTCAGGTTCAACAAAGAGGCACATCGACTGCACACTGTCGGCTGCCTTCAAACATTGGAATCACTCAAGCATTACCCCGACTATCCTCAGATTTTGGATGCCAGCGTTCAGCTTGCCAAGCTGAGCTGGGGATACTCGTCAGACGATGGCTCTGCAAGCGTGCCTCCGGTCTACGAGTTAGATGGTCTCAAGCCAAACGACCGGTCAACAACCCGCCCATTCCAAGACGATACTCGCGATGGTTCATATAGCTTAGGACATACCGTCATGAAAGGCGACGGTTTGGGCACTGTCCTACCATCGGTCCAGGCCAACTCGTCTCAAGCAGTATCTCAAATCAGCGCAATATTGAAGACGTTACACACTCTCCGGCGCTTAGTTATGCCGAAGTGTCTTTCACGTTTCGAGAATGAGATTTGGGATTTCCACATGGACCTGAATAATGTCTTTTCGTTTGGTGGGCTGGAACCTAACGGTTCAAGTGTACAACTCAATGTATCTTCGCTCGGCGTCAACCTCAACAAGGCGATTGGTGCGGTCCAGGGTTTCTGGCATGCGGATTTTCTAGACGATCCGCAGTTTTGGACATTGTTTATTCTGCTACTGCGTATTGGACCTGGTGAGTTCTCTTCTGAATAAATTCTACCTCTACTGATAATTTCTGAAGAGGGCGATCCAGGGCCCTTTTTCCTCGCGCGGGGCGGAATTTATGTGCACGAACTTGGGGCATGGGTGATATTTCTCGTGTTATTTCTCGTGTTTAAAGGTACCGACCTACATACAGGTGTCGCTCCGCATGAAGATACTCAGAGTCATGCGGCCTGGGTGAAGAGCGTGATTGATTCTGTCTGGAATCTAGTTGGTCCGCAAAACCGACTAGGGTTTGTTATATACCTTGGGTGTGTTCCTTCGAAACGCCTGGGCTCAGCAAATGTGACTCCACCCACTGGCTTTGGCAACTATGGCTCTAGCGTTGCTCACAAAGCAACGCAGAAGGATTTTGCTTCACACGGGCATGCCACAATGGGATCTCGAGACGATCGAGCGAACAGGTTGGGTAGAGAGGCTGTCAGCGACTTCTACAACACACTTCGGCACTCTCACTTATCACTGAACATCGACATCAACAAACTCATGGAATGCATATCGTACCAGGATCACGGTGTCAACATTTCATTACGACCTCTGCCCTACCACCCCATCCAAGATCGTGAACATATCAAAAAGTATCTTTCACTCTACGCTTGGCATTCGTCGGAGTCCAATCTATTCAACCTTGGGATTACCAATAAGATGTTACGCTCAGTCGAACCAACGGATCTTTCTGCCGCTCTGATGCCTTTCGATGATGCGACAGAGCTTGTACTGGGATTAGAATGTCTCTCACTACCTATCGAAGAGGTTTTGAGTCAGCGTGTTGTAGCTGGACGAGTGAGTTTTGAGAGAATTTCAGTTTATAATCAAACTGACCTCCTTGTTTACAGCCAGTGTTCACTGTACGTCTAGAAAATGATAATCAAGTCTACAATATTGCTCAGGATCATCATTGGTATGTATCTCCTTGTTACATGGTGTCCAACGTTGCCTCATATGACCACAGTGTTGTACAGAATAAACTCATTCAATCGTGGATCAGGAAGCAGCTCAACTCTCAACATCGCCCAATCCAAGTAACCCTGCCCAATCGTATAACAAGGGCAAGAGCGCGGCTTCTAGCAGATACATCAGCCATGCCCGCCTCTTTATCTGATGGCTCTCCAGAGAGCACTGCAACGACTGAAAACGTCGAACAAAATATCACGCCCATAAGCCCAATGCAGGTTGATACCCCAGCTCTGACTATCGATGTGTTGGGATCTGCTCGCCCTGGTATTAGCCGCCCGCAGCGAACAAACACTAGGAAGCGAAAGTATAATGCTGACGATGAGATTGATGAAGACGGCACCAGCTCCTATAGTGACGACAACAACCTTACTGAGGATGACGGACCATCACTGGCCAATGTCCGGAGCAATGTTTATGAGGTTGAAGCCATTGTTGGCCACCGTAACTTTGACGATCGTGTAAGCTTTTCATCATCAGAATATATATTTATATAGCATTTTATTGACTTATGCTGGGTCTATAGACGTGTCGTGAATGGTTGGTGAAGTTCAAGGGCTATGACAATCCCGAGTATGTTAAGGAAAATGATCTCAGGTGTGTTATAGTCTGCCCTCGAACTTGGTAATCATGGTCAACGGATTAAACCTTTTTTTCTCCAGTGGATGTTTGCGCCTCTTATCCCAGTATAACCGCAAACATGGCCTTGAAAATTTGCATCTGGCGAGATCAGTTGTCACCAAGGTTCCACGCAAGGATGTTGTCGCACCCAGGGTAAATGCAGTATCAGAGTTGGCCGCCAATCTCAACCAATTTCTCTTGCTTCTTGATGAGCGCCGACTTGACGCGGAAATAGCGGGGATGATACAAAGATTTCAAAACGCAATTAATGGCGGAAAGGATCACTGGTCAACAGACACTACGATTTCCTCGTTCGCTACAATCTGGACTGATCACTGCAACGCCACTTACGATCTTTCCGATTGCTTGCCATTCTTCGAATCCAGCCCAATCGACACCACCATCATCCAGTTCGGCCTCATGCAGAGAATGATGTCCGTGCTTCCCAGAATCAACTCTTCGTTACATCAACTCGATGTTGTTGAGCGAGGTTTCCAACAGGAGCTATGCCGAGCGCTCATATCTATATACAATTGGTACACCACAACCGGACCACTGCTTTCTCAGCACCTTCTTTCCTATTACCAGAGCTCTGGTTTTGAAGAGTTGAAAACAAAATCATCGCCGCTCGCCCATCTTGTCGATCATGTAGTTCAATACACCCACTCCCGTATCGTGGAAATGCGAAATGAGCAAGAAATGCAGCCTAAAAAAGGCCGTAAACGTCTGGGGAAGAAACACAAAATAATGGTCGCCTTCAATCAACTCCCTCAATCTCGGTTTTACCAAAAGATTGCGGCCGAATCCCTCAATCATGTACCGGGTAATCTGTATGGCCTTCTTGAGTCGCCGAAAGTGCGCGAATATGTCAAGCTTCCTCTCATCGCCCGAGGAAGGTTACCCATTGTCTATGACCCAATGTCGGCCCTTGTTAGCGCAAGCGCTGCATGTTTAGAGGAGCTCTGGTCTCGGGAAATCGTCATGCCTGCCATCAAATCCCTGGAATCCCATTCGGCGTTTAAGTCATCACGCTCTACTAGTGCTGATCTTAGTGTTATCCGAGATCGTGCTATAACCCGGGGTGCAATATTAAGCTGCATACGGCAGGCTTGTCAGTCTGACGGTATCTTTGCATCGACTGAAATGAAGACATTCCTTTCGAGGCCAACCCAAGACCTCTTACCCCTGGATCGAGACTCGCGTCGGGCAGGGAAACTCCAAGGACCAGACCGCGATGAATACTTACAACCACTTCGAGAAGCCATTGAAGATCAACTTGACCGCTATCCTGGCATAGTTGAAAAGGCAGCGCGCCTTGGGGATTTGATGGAAACCCACCTTTATGCTGTTCATACTGGCGGGGTTGTTGATTTTGATGACTTCCTACCAGTTGGAGATGAAAATCTCGCAGAGGATTTGGACCCTACCTCAGTAACACGCACCAAGAAAACCGGACGACTATTTGCAAGCGGCAACTGGACTGTAGCACCTGCGGCTATGAATGCTCTGCGCAGTCAAGTTCTTCCAACTCCTTTTCTTACTCCACTTGCCCTCATTCTGAGAGAAGCCCTCAATAAACGACGGAATCTCAGGCAAGCCGATGAAACCATGAGTCGCATTCTGAATGGATCCCACCCAAACCAGAGCAGTAGTCGTGTTTTTCCTCCAAGCCACACTGACCCTATTCGTCAGTATTCGGAGTATGCGTCACTTTTCCAGAAACATCTCCCGGGGCAGAAGTTGACATCTCGATTTGGTATATCATCTCTTCTCTCGTGGATGGGAACAGGCCAAGGATGCGGGACAAAAGCATTTCTTTCACAGATCGTACGGCCTAATGGCTTTTTCTCATCAACCATCGACGAGCAGCTTGAAGTCTTCCAGCCTATTATCTCCAACAATCGAGGCCTTTCATTTCAGCTTGGTTCCTCCATGAATGGCACCAAGATGCACCTTATTCCCGGCTACATCGCTTGCTTCGACGAAAGGATCTGGGGCCAACCCAACAACCTCTTCAACATCTGCCCGGCCATACGGTCAAAAACCAGATCTTCTTTTCCATTTGGTCAAAAGCCAAGGTTGACTATCGAAGAGAAGTTTGCTTGTTACTGGGACTCATCTACCCAGGACAAATGGGTTGAATTTCTTGGAGCGATGATCGACCAGGATCCAGATACATGGGCTGGTCCAAAACCCACATGGTTCGCAGTGATGGATTTCCTGCATAGCCTCGAGATTCCCTTGTTTGGAAGGGGATTAACTGTCTTACAGACTGCCAACAATCTTGTTTTCGCCAACATTGCAACCATGCCGACTCAGGCAGAGGTGTCTGGCTGGATCTTCAAGCACAAGTCATTAGGCGCCCACCGAGGCATGTACATGCTTGGGTTCTCATATCTTAGCTCCTATGCCGGTGTCAAATATGCCTTCACCGTGCTATATGATCACCTTGATCAGTTCCTCAGCGACAACGATAAGCAGATTCTAGGATTCAACCCACTCTTTTTGGAACACGTTTTATGCAAGGTTGCTCGATGGTCTTCCCGCCTCCAGAGCTCAAAGTCCAATGGAGATGTCCTTAGCCTTCACGCGCTCTCGACTCGTCTGGAGGATCATATTCCCATGTGGATATCTGGAGGTAATGAAGAAAACCCACTGGCGATTCCGTTTCCTTTAACCATTTCAGATTCAAGATTGATCGCCCTTCGAGATTCACTTTAGTTACTAATAAATAATGTTTGACAATAAATGACTTATAGTTCTAGCTTTCAAGGCGAGCTATATTTTTTGTGTAAATAGCAAGTAGATATCGAACTTCACTGTCAAGGAGAGAATACCAGCTAAGGTGGCCGGTAGTGCATTTCAAGATAATACACATGGTTTGTTCAAGTCGTAAAGTTTGCCATGTACATTGGCTCCAACTGCGTATGTAACTCAGAGTTTTATACCGCATGTAACTTACACATGTTATGAACAGTTTTTTTACTAGTCACCTGCCAGGCTCGTAAATGTGCTATGTAACAGACGATGTGGGAGGAGAGGTGTCAAACTGTCACATGTTTGACAAACTCACAGCCAGATTGGCGGGCTGCATACCACCAACTCACATCGACACCTCTCCTCTCTCACCCCGCGTCAAGATTGAACGCAGGACTTTACCAGTACATCTACTACTCAGTTCTAGTCGCCAGCCCTGCACACCAAGACCCAACTTCACGAAGCATGCCATCGCAAAGCATTCCACCACTTCTCAATACATAACCCGGCCTTGCACCTCATCTCGCAACTCCCCGGTGCAGCCCCCCACCAACGTCGACGTTCATCCCTGTCTTTCCACCTCAGCAACTGGTTTATGGAGTGCACTACCCAACTACCTCTACACTGGGCCCTGGCTTTGGCTCTCGTTAGATGTCGAGCGATGACGGTGGTGGCACGATTGGAAATGGCAAGGAAGAGGTTCGTTCCGCACCCAACTCCATCCGTTCCACACACCCATCACTCATCGCTGATACCTCTCCCGCTTTACAGATCATCATCAGAGACGTAAAGACCAGTAGCAACACCTTCCTCAATGGCAAGCGCCTCAGCATCGAGGGCCACGGGAGCGAGCCATTTGAGCTCAAGAGCGATGACATCGTCGTAAGTCTCTTCTATCCTTTTTGTGTCCTCCCCCCTCGCTACCTTTCTTGCGCCGCGTCGTCGTCGTAGACTTTTTCTTCGCCCCCGTTAACTGCTTTTCTCGGATCTCGAGCGTTGTCTGACTGACCCTTTCTCTCTCTTATCTTTTCATGTGAACCTCTGTTATCTCGGCGCTACCTCGACTGGCGATGACTCTAAATCGACGTGACTACGTCGTTGATTTCATCTCTATCTGTGTTCTTACCGCCACCACCGCATCCGGGAGCTTGTCTCCTCCACCGTCGCGGCTTGTGCTCGTGCTCGCCACTCTCCTTGTTGTCATGAACCACCCGCCTCTTCATCGAACGCCTTCCTTCCGACTCCAAAACTTGAAACTCGAACAACAGGAATTCGGCATCAACATCGCCAGCGAAGACAACCAAACCATAATCCACCACAAAGTTGCCGCCCATGTCCTTTGCGTCTTCACCGACCCAGACGCCGCCGTCGCCACGCGCGCCGAGCAGCACACCATGGCGCTTCATCTCCATCTCTAGTAACAGAAGCTTTCCCACCCGCATGGCCATCTTCAACAGCAGGCGTCACGAACGGGCTGCGATAAGACCTTTAACAAGCAAGGTAGTCAGCTCAGCTTTTTGCTGACCTGTGCTCCAGTGCCAGCGCGCTCACCTCACCCCCATCATTGTTGCGCCACCTCCGGCTGGGATGTTCGACGGCCTCACCTCGATTCACACAGCACATCCGTGCTCGCCCGCCTCGTCGACGCCGTTCGGGAACGCGTCTCGCTACTGCTTGCTTCTCGCTCTTTGCTGCAGCTGCATCTTCGTCGCCTAGCGTCGTCACTTCATCAGCACAAGTACCGTATCCCCGCCCTTCGACTTCAACTTCACCCTCGCCTGCCATGCACAAACTCGAGAGAAGCGGATAGTGGCGCCGAAAGTGTGATCGGTGGCGCAGCACATATATCAGCTGTGATTTTACAAATGACCCGGAAACTCCCCAGGTAGTTCGATATATTCTGAGCGGGAGTTTCCCAAGCACCTTGGGCAACTTCCCAATAGCCCTTTTGGGGCAGTTATTGGTGATGGGAATTCAAACTCAGCCATCCTATGCCGGAGTTCCGGTAAATTCCCACACTCACTAGAATCTGTCAAACCCATCAAAAGTGATGGCCTACCTTGAAAATTCCCACGGTCGGTCAAAAATCCTGAAAAATGCGGAAAAATCAGGCACGTAGGCCACCGTGGGAATCAACTCCAAATTCGGTCTACAGCAGGCTCTAGAGCGCTTTTTTCATTTTAAACGACGCACTTTTGGCTATTTTTAGGTCGGTATTTTCGGGTGATCAAACTGGAATAAAATACTAGAATAAATTTGTGATTTTTTGAGCCCAGAATCACCTGGTTAGGTGCCCTGGTTGATGAGATATGGCTATATTTAGCACAGTCTGCCACCAGCTGTAGCTGGCCCAGGTCTCCATATTTTTGGATGCTTTGGGTACCATTCTGTAGGGATTTTGGATGTGTTTCTAATGGGTATTCAATGACACTAGGGAAATGAGTGGTTATTGTACTATTCAAGAAACAGCTAATTTTAGCATAGTGTGCCACTCAGCCATATCTTGCCCATTTCTTCATATTTCCGGATGCTTCTGGTACCATTCTGTAGGTATTTCACGTGTGCTTTTGATGCAGTTTAAATCATCCCAGAGCGCTCAGTGGTTGGGGTGCTATTGACAAAACATTGATTTTTAAAAAAGCGTGCCACTCAGCTGTATCTCACCCATTTCTTGGTATTTCCGGACGGTTCAGGTACCATTCTGTAGGTATTGTAAGCTTGTTCCTGATGTACCCAAAGTTATTCCAGAGTGCCAGGTGGTTGGGATGATATTGACAGAACATCAATTTCTGAAAAAAGCGTGTCACTGGGCTGTATCTCACCCATTTCTTCATATTTCTGAATGATTGTGATACCATTCTGTAGGGATTATAGGTGGGTTTCCGACTGGCCACTTCAAGATACCAGTCTAGCCAGTTTAGATAGTTAAATCTTATGAATAGTAGATTATGCCTCATTCAGGACTATTCTGGCATTTGCATTGGCTATTCTTCACCGATTTGTATGCTGATTCGACGGCCTTGTAGCTGTCATCTATACGCTTCTAACGCATATTTTATGTCTCCAGGGCGTCCAGTACATCCTCCGCAATTAAGCAAAAAGAGCGAAGTTGCCACAACCTCTATAACAACACTCTGGATATCTTGATATATCTCAACACCAACTTATGCTATTAATGCACATACATGTGCTATGTACTCCTGAGAATACTCTCAGTATAGTGTGAGTAATATGGATGCTGGTACTGGTATGGGGCCAATAAGTGGTATGATGGCATAAATCTACAAGATTGTAGTAGGACAGTTGAGTAATTATATGTAGCTAGATGTCAATACAGTGAGATGACAATATGGTGATTGCTACACTATGACCTATATGACTGAGAATCTGAAAGTACTATGCTTTGGCTACAACTAGAATACCTGCTATTACATATGGAACATATCTATAGAACTTAGTATGATGGGAAACACAGTGAAACAGAAGTGAGTGTAAGATATGTGTGTTGCTATCTAGATTGTGGCAACTTCGCTCTTTTTGCTTAATTGCGGAGGATGTACTGGACGCCCTGGAGACATAAAATATGCGTTAGAAGCGTATAGATGACAGCTACAAGGCCGTCGAATCAGCATACAAATCGGTGAAGAATAGCCAATGCAAATGCCAGAATAGTCCTGAATGAGGCATAATCTACTATTCATAAGATTTAACTATCTAAACTGGCTAGACTGGTATCTTGAAGTGGCCAGTCGGAAACCCACCTATAATCCCTACAGAATGGTATCACAATCATTCAGAAATATGAAGAAATGGGTGAGATACAGCCCAGTGACACGCTTTTTTCAGAAATTGATGTTCTGTCAATATCATCCCAACCACCTGGCACTCTGGAATAACTTTGGGTACATCAGGAACAAGCTTACAATACCTACAGAATGGTACCTGAACCGTCCGGAAATACCAAGAAATGGGTGAGATACAGCTGAGTGGCACGCTTTTTTAAAAATCAATGTTTTGTCAATAGCACCCCAACCACTGAGCGCTCTGGGATGATTTAAACTGCATCAAAAGCACACGTGAAATACCTACAGAATGGTACCAGAAGCATCCGGAAATATGAAGAAATGGGCAAGATATGGCTGAGTGGCACACTATGCTAAAATTAGCTGTTTCTTGAATAGTACAATAACCACTCATTTCCCTAGTGTCATTGAATACCCATTAGAAACACATCCAAAATCCCTACAGAATGGTACCCAAAGCATCCAAAAATATGGAGACCTGGGCCAGCTACAGCTGGTGGCAGACTGTGCTAAATATAGCCATATCTCATCAACCAGGGCACCTAACCAGGTGATTCTGGGCTCAAAAAATCACAAATTTATTCTAGTATTTTATTCCAGTTTGATCACCCGAAAATACCGACCTAAAAATAGCCAAAAGTGCGTCGTTTAAAATGAAAAAAGCGCTCTAGAGCCTGCTGTAGACCGAATTTGGAGTTGATTCCCACGGTGGCCTACGTGCCTGATTTTTCCGCATTTTTCAGGATTTTTGACCGACCGTGGGAATTTTCAAGGTAGGCCATCACTTTTGATGGGTTTGACAGATTCTAGTGAGTGTGGGAATTTACCGGAACTCCGGCATAGGATGGCTGAGTTTGAATTCCCATCACCAATAACTGCCCCAAAAGGGCTATTGGGAAGTTGCCCAAGGTGCTTGGGAAACTCCCGCTCAGAATATATCGAACTACCTGGGGAGTTTCCGGGGTAAAATGTCAAAAAACAGCAGCATGGGTTGGGCGCAGGAACTCGAAGCGGCGTCGCAAACGGACTGCGAAGTTGCTGGGAATGACACCTACAACGAGCAGCGCAGTCAGTAATGCCCTGGGCTGCGCTCTGATGGTGGACGCACCTATATCACCCCACCTTGTCGCGTCGCGTCACGACACAGTGGATGTTTGACATTCAATCTTCGCTCGACATCGGTCATCACATCCACATGTTCGTCTGTGTCCACGGCCTGGCCCTGATTCGCGCATCTTATCGATCCCGTCAGGGATTGCATCCCTCTGCCGTGGTCGATGTTTCAAGCTGGATTGATGCTTCCGAGCACAGCAGCAGCGTCGTCGTCTGTGTCCGAGTCGTGCCCGAGTCGAGTCGTGGCTCTCGTTGGTGCTCACTGCACAATGCACGTACGTCGTCGTGCCTTGCTCCTCGACGTCGTCGGCAATCCATCAACCACTGTCGACCGCAACGGCCTCGTGCTTGTGGATGGGAAATGGCGAGAAGGGCGATGTAGTTGATATTTGGCTGCTCAAAGTTATGTGCGCGAGCGAAGAACATCCTTGGGCCCCGAATTGGCCTCGCGCAATTCACCTACCATCCAGGCGTCGTCGAGATTGCCAGCAACGCGTTATGGCAACAACATCACCAATAGCGGCATGCAACTTACCTCCACTATTCGTCGACGCTCTCTCTGCCTCGCCTCGTCTCACGTTCTTGCGTCAGTACCTCTCCGTACGCGTACCTTCTCTCAGTGCCTCCTCCGCAGTCTGCACACCTCTGCGCCTTCGCTTCCACCGTTCTCGTTCTCGCGCACCATCTCATCTCGCGTCATCCAGCCTTATCGTTCCGAGCGCACTACCACGGCCTTGCGCAGCCGCGCCGTTGATCTCCGCGATCAGCGTTGTCGTCCTCGTCCTGGTCTTGGTGCACGCGTCCTTGTTCTGGCGGGTGGCCCTTGAATTTGAGCAGAAGAGCCTCCTTTCACTGGAGTCAAAAGCCATTGGCTTGGAGACAGGAATGGGGGCGTATGAATCGGGGAGTCAGGAGGTAGGAGCGCAGCGGGCCGCGCTCGTCGTACATGACGTGGCTACATGTGGCCTTGTCGCTCGTCGCAATCGAGGACAAAAATGTTCTCGGGCTTGAACTGGCCACTCAGTGCGCCATTGCAATGCATCGGGATGTGGCGCGAGGAGTCAAGGAGCAGAGATGAGGGAGGGAGGGGAGAGTCGGCGGCGGTGTATGTCGAACTTCAAGCGAGATGAGCGATACTCGCCTAGGCAGCAAGAGCGCAAGTCCAAGTACGTACCATTATTATAAGCTGCTCTCGATTTTACTGATTCACCGATTGCTTTGACCATTAAAGCCGCGAACATCAGCACACCCTCTGCCAATCATCAAGTTCTCTGACGTTGATTGCCTGTTTCTTACCTCGACGACGATGACACCCGACCTGACAGGGGAAACCCTTGCTGTGACTGGACTGCAAGTGACGCCCTATCCAACTATCACCATAGTAAGGCGCATCCGTCGCCAGACACTGCCTGGCAGCGAGCCAATCCGGACTGCCTCATTTGTTTTGCTCACCAACCTCTCTGCTATTATGCCCACTCTCGATACATCCCTCATGCCCACAACCAAGGCCTTAGGAGATGACGGCTCCGCTTCATCCACGTCCTTGTACGCCAACTCCATTTCCTCCGCTTTTACCCTGTCCTCTACTATCAATGGTTCATCAACTTCCTCTGCTCTGTTTGAGGGTCGCCCCAAAACAGTGGACTCCAGTAACAACATCTATTCAGTACAGCTCGAGAAACTTTACCGCACCATCACCAATCTCAAAACCAAGATTAAGCAGGAGGACTCTGCAGATGATGCTGATGATGCAATGAATTCGCGGACTCTGCCAAAAAGCATCAAGGGAAAAGAGCTCGAAACAGACGATCATAAGAGAGAAAAGTCGAAGAAGCAGAATAACGACAACAAAGAGTGCGTCGTATCACACCCATATTTGACCTTTTCAGACTAACACGTTATCTAGGCTTGTTGAGGTTATCCACAATCTAGTGCGCTTATCTCTGACACCCACCACCCCGACTTCCATATCCAACATCCCCACAAAATACAACATCATCATTTGCCTATGGACCTTTGCATTCCACAAGCTTCTGGAATCCCTTCGACGCGCTTCATTCACTTCACCCCTTGCCATGGAACATCTTCAGGATTTCATTATTACGCATATTCTTTCTACACCGGCCTCCTGGAAGAACAAACTCTTGTCTGCTTTCAGAGTGACTGGCTCAAGGCTCTTGGCAATCTTGCCTGTTACCACATGGCCGCCGCTGCCATGGTGAACAGTGGTCTCACTGGTCCAAGTGGCCAGCGACATCAAGTGCGAGCGGATGTGGCCAGCAATATATGCCATTGCAGCCTCTGCGGTCTGCGTGGCCTCATTGAGCTGCGGCAAGATGTTCGTCAAAAGGCCATCGAGCTCCATGACGACGGGCAGCAAAATAACCACAGTCCACTTCTGCAACTCAATAAGTGAGGAGATGGCAGAGAGCGAAGAGAGGAGGATGTTGGTGTTAATGACAAGGATTGTGTAGCCGGGCGCGATGCACAGCTGAGGGCACTCGTCATCAGCACTGCAGCGACCTGAGCACGGGCCTCGGGCTTCGCGTGCTGGCAACGCGCTCTGCCTTGTGGACTGCAACAGGCTCTTCAGGTACCTGCGGTGCACCTTGAGGGCCTTGACCTCCTCCAAGTCGTTCTCATCCTCCTCGCTTTCCTGATTCCTCGATATCATCGCTGTCAACGTCCATTCCGTCGTCAACTCAGCGTTTGCCCATACGGCGGCACTCCTCCTCGAGCCGCTTGACATAGCCCTCCTCTTTCCACAATGCAATCTTCTTTGCACGATGGCCTTTGATGCGCCCATTGCACGTTGCAGGCACCCAAGTGAAGCCCTCCAACTCACTTGAGATATTGATGGCACAGTGCGTAATGCGCACCCAGTGGCGCACAAAATCGCTGCCCGTGTTCACCTTGGCCTCGGCGCTAGCACTGCCGGCACCAAGAGAGCTGCTGCGAGAGTCGTCGCCATCATTGTCTTCAATCTTCCCGTCCATGAGCTCGGTGCTCTCCGATGCCTCGAGCACATCAAGTTCTGGCGTGCGGTCCTCGCCCAACTTCCAAAAGCCGCGCTTGTACACCTTGCGGCCAACCCATTCCATACCACGCAGGCGCCAATCCTCCGGCAACGGGGGTGGGCAGCTGCTAGTGATCGTCAGCCAATAGTCAGTGCTGGACTGCGGTGCAGGAGGTATAGGTTGATCCTGCCACGCTCTTTGCTAGTATTTGTTGTTTGCATCCATACTGCAACTGTATCTTGGACTCTTTCATATTACTCATGATCCTCTGGTTTATGCTTCTTGTTTCATATTTGATATATACTGTGTGTTTTACTACTAACTAGTCAAACTTTGAAGAGCATTGTCGACAATTAATTTTACCCCCCAGACGCAGTCGTGGGAGTTTCTATTATTGATATCATTGTGATCTGAACGAACATGCTACTTTGAGCTCAAGTTGTCCCCTGACCACAACAATCAACTGCTACTGCCTCCTACTATTCTGTTCTATCCATTCCAGCCAATGTCCCAGGGTCAACTTCAAAGCATTTTGGAAAAGGATGCTCATCAAATGTACACCGCGTTGAAACCCCATTTAGAGGGTCAGCCTGAAGACGATGCAGAGGTGGATGATGACCTGGTAAAACGTTCTTTAGTAACTTATATCAACGTATTGGTGTTGAACCTTTTTTTTATCGCAGTCTGTGAATGATTTTCATCACCTCTTGCAAGGGGATGGATCTATATCCAGTCCATTAATCAAGGTGTGCGACATACTATCACTGGTTTTCACTTCACTGCTTCGGTTGCTAATTACCTTGCTGATTAGGACTTGCCAGAGACGGTATCCTCATATAGAGAGGCACAGCGCCTTGTGCAAGATGCATATGCACATCAAAGGCAAATGGCCAAACTAAATGCTAACCTTAGATTTGCGTATCTCAAAGCACGACATGAACTCCTCGCACTTCAACCGCAACGCAAAATCATCAACCAGTACTATCAGGATGTGATTGGGGTGGTTGGAGCGTCTGGGTTTGATGTGACTTTGGTTGGTGGGAGACAGCCTAAAATTTCTGTGGCCCAGAAGTCTGATACGACGGGTGAGTACAGCAGCACCTTGATCATGGACATCTGAAAGTTGACAAGTGACTCCCGCTGCTTGTAACCTGGTTGTATTCTAGTTTCTGTTACGTCTGTCAGTGAAAAAGGCTGTGTAGCTACAGCTACTGTTGTGCTTGATTGAATTCCAATAACATATCCAGATGTGCGCCTTCTTGTTCCTCTCGTTCAGTTGTTCCATGCCTTTCTGCCAGTGTAAACCTCGTCAAGTCGAGATGGATGCGCGTCAATTCCATCTGAAACATGCCGGCAATTAAGCTTTTCGAGTGCGTCAGCGGACAATTCAATATCCCCAAGCTCCGACCGTGCCCCAAACGGCGCTATTTGTGAGCATATATATGTTAACTGTCTTTGACGCTAAATCCCCAGCTCCCTTCTCGCTCCCTTCTTTGCATCGTCAGCATCTCTATCTGAAAGCCTATGCCCCCTCAAGCAAAGCGTAAAGCTTCTGGCGACGATGGTCATTCGACCATTGAAGTTGGTTCCCGTGGTCTGCAGGTCCGGCCGTCTCGGAATGCAAACACAACCGTCGACCCAAACAGCAACCAGCAACAAGAACCAGACAACGCCGTCAAGAATTCACGCCCCATACGCTCTAACCGTGGTCAAGGTGGGCATCTTGCAGGAGTTAAGAACTATGTCACTGCGGCGGCGCAAAAGCAGTTTGAGACATCCAACAAGTCTTCTTCGGGCACTAATAGAACCCGCGACATGCCTGAAGACCTTGCTGAAAACCCTAATGCTCCTCCTCTGAAGAAGGCAAGGACAGCTAAAAAATTGGTCAGATATAATATTCAATTCCTATCATCGAAGCACAACTGAACCACCAGCCTTTGTCGTTTAGGGGGTGAACGGTCAGAAGGAGCTTGCTCAAGCTCCGATCCCCAAAGGTGTTACCATTGCTCCTAAGCCTCGGGCTCATCTGGCAGCCGCAGGATCAACGTTTGGCTTTGTCCCAGCCCAGAATGCTCGTATGCCTGCTACAGCTGTGAGTTGCCAAAATCTTCTGACAGGCCTTCGGACAAAGCTTACTCCTGCTACAAGGCTACGAAGGCTCACTCACCACCGAAAACTTCTTCATTGACGTCTCTCCAGGCGGCAGCATCCAGCTACCCTACCTTGACCGAACTGCCTCCAGCCCTTCTCCAGGCAGCCGTCACAGCGTATCTTAAGGGTATGGCTCATCCTCTTTTTTGATGTAATGTATTTCGAGTAATTTTTTCTTGCAATCATCCAGAAAACCCGACTGGATCCAATACCCCTGCCGCCACCAAAAAACCTCAAGACCAAACTCAAAACACGGAGCCCGAGTCCGACATTGATGATCCAGAAGCCCAGGCCAGCAGCCGCCCCCAGTTCTCAGATGGCCTTGGTAGAAGTTCTTGGGCTCTACGTATGTTTGACACATTATCTTTTGATTTTCTCTGGGTGGTGATCATGTCTTTAACATCTACAGAGGACAAGAGTGTCCACAGAAAGAGACCTGCTGCGAGAGGTCAGTCTGGTTATCTTTCAAGGGCAAATACTTACTACTCTAGTAATAGATGAAGACCTCGAGAGCGATGGCGGAGAAGGCAAGGAAGCGGCAACCACATTCACAAAGACAAGCACCCATAGAAAGCGACCTCGGATTGAGAGGGGTCAGTCTTGTAATCTTATGAGAGCAAATACTTACTATTCAAGCAGATGAAGACGGTGGGAGCAATATTGAAGAAGACGAGGAAGTGACATCCACATTTGTAGAGAATGAAAGCGCCCGTGGAAAGAGACGTGTTGAGCAAGGTGAGTATAGTAATATTCCAAGGACGATTACTTACTACTGAGTCTAACAGATGAAGAATACGAGAGCGATGGTGAAGACGGTGACGAAGTGACATCCTCATTTGCAGAGAATGAAGGCACCCGTGGAAAGAGACGTACTGAGCAAGGTGAGTATCGTAATCTTTCAGGCGACTTTCAAGGACAATTACTCACTACTCCGAGTCTAACAGATGAAGAATATGAGAGCGATGGTGAAGACGGTAATGAAGTGGCATCCTCGTTTGCAGAGAATGAAAGCGCCCGTAGAAAGAGACGTGCTGAGAAAGGTGAGTATCATAATCTTCCAAGGATAAATACTTACTGTACTCTAACAAATGCAGAATATGAGAGTGATGATGGAGAAGGTGACGAGCATAGTGATACTGATGAGGGCAATAACATTGGTATGTCTGCTGAGGATGACATTGACTGGGATGCTGACAATATGAACGCTGGTGCCGGTGACAATTCAGGCGATAATGATCTAGGTGATGATGAAGACTATGAGCATAGCCCTGTAGCTGCATGTCGGGTGCCATCAGAAGAGGAATCCCTACGAGTCTCTCCAGAATTGGTGAGTGCTCATTTCTTGGTAAAGCTTCACTAATTTAATGCACAAATACAGGACGATGACAGTTTGCGTGACAATGACTTGGACTCATATGAAGTTGTCGACCAGTACCAGAATGTCAATCGACGCCACCGTGCACCCAACCCCACCAATCTGGCTTTGTTGGCTCAGAGGCAGGCAGCGCACATGCAAGTTGACAACGGAGACAATTCTTCACAAGAGCAAGACATTGGCGAGGGCGAGGACGAAGATACCAGCCAAGTCGACACCAGTGAGACTGAGAATGATACCAGAAGGCCGAGGAACTCCGTGAACCCAAAAGGAGATTCTTCACCCCGGAACGCTTCTTACTATGGGCCTACTTTCAAGCTTCCTCTTGCGCATGCTAAAAATGATTGGCGGCACTACCTGGCTACTGAGAACCCATGGCCAAATCGTCGAGATCACTTTGGAAAAGCAACAGCATTCCTCGCCCGTCGCATAAAGGAATCTAAGGACGAAGGCACTTATCTTGAACGTAAGTACTTCAAGCTACCTGCTTAGATTTAAATGCATGCCTAACATTCATTGATTCTCTAGGTTATCCCCAGGACTATCGTATGGATTCAATTGTATGATGCGCTCTTTCATTACTTCTTGATTGGTTTCACGCATTTAACTCACGACTATGGTTGATGCAGATCTTCAATGAGTGTTCCACATTCCGGGGTGCGATCAAAACCCACGCCCGCAGTATTGTCAAAGCTCGCTATGCCAGCATTCTTGACCCTCCTGAGCCAGTAGGAGTCTCAGAAAACCAAGAACATATGAGGCTCATCATCCGTAATGGAATTAATGGCGTTTTAGATGACTGTTCGTTCCACTCTGGAGGACGTGATAGAAATGTATGTCTAATATTTCATTATATTCTATTCTAATATGTCGCTACTAGGGAAAGACTGAAAACTTCGGCCATCCTGCGTTGAAGGACTTGGTACATGAGGCATTTTACAAAGGAGACGAGAGTCTGGCAAGATTGTACCCTGGTTCTTTTTCTCACTCCGTTCCTGTTGTGGCGGTACTTTTAGCAGCAACCGCGGTACGCCTCAACTTCCCTCGTCAACGTCTTACTGAAATTCTTGTTAGATTTACTGCGTACTCAACGAATATAAGGATAAAAATGAAGATCCGAAAGCAAAGTCAATACCATTTGCAGCGGCGCAGTATGAACATATCTACGACTCTTTGCTGGGTGCATACGAGCAAATCATCCCAAATGAATATCACAACCAAGCAATGAATGCGCGCTTTCAAGAATGGGCACGTAGTGGCGTGTAAGATCTCTTTGTATCTGATAGTATTTGACACTGATTCAATGTGTATAGCGTCAAATATGGTATTGATACTTCCAACAAGAGACCGAGAAAGTTTGTCAGAGTCACCCTCGACTAGCATCAGTATCAGACTTTCCAGTGGTTTTGGCGTCCCTTGAACACTATTCCTTGAGATCCGCATTTCAACGACCACTATTATCATTCGATTTATCATATTTGATTTCATTCCAGAATTTGGCACTCCGAGTCTCCAAACTATTGTGACCGTAGTTGCGACTCACCGTATATAATCAAACTGCTTTTAATCAATTGTTTTCTGCGTGTCTGCTACAGCCCATTCACTACACCTGCCAGCATGTAATATTGAAGAAACGCTACAAACCCCGCTCATTTGACTGTAGAGTCGTGTGCTCTGTATTGCTATGAAGACTACCGTTGGTTCTACACACCTCTGTGAAGTCCTGTGGTTTATCTATATAGCGGACACTGCTTGCTATAGACAACTAGGAAGCTCTATATCGCTGCTACAGACAACTAGGAAGCTATATATCGCTTGCTATAGACAGCTAGGAAGCGCTATATAGTAGTCGCTTGTTGCTATGCAGCCTTAGCGCTATGCTATATATAGGGTACCCTTTGCAAATCGTGCTATGGAGCTATATAGCACTACATAGCACTATATAGTTTGATCACGTTTTACTGATGACCGCACTAGTTCTTTGAATTTTACGAATCGCAATACTTCAGAAAAACTTACAACGAAAAATTCCTTGAGTACCACGTTATGGACAGTCATATCTGTACTCATGACTAAATTCACCCGTTCGGTATAGGTACTAGTCATGGCAAACAACCACAATCTCGACCTAGATGAACGCACACACACCAAGGCCAATGTCCAATATCTGATGTCCCGATCTTTAGGGAGCATGGAAGACCAGTCTGAATTCTTAGCAACTACTGGGACCTAGGTTCTCAATGAGCTCTTGACTGCTTGTGCTGCGCCGTTCAGTGCAAACTATGGAATCTGGGGCAAAAGCGGTTTCTATTCTGGTACCTGCCCTACTACCGACTCTACGTGACTCTACGGATCGACTTATATCCTAATTCTCTTTTTTGCATCAAGTAAACGCGTCAAGATGTCTGCTGCCAGGCTCAGAGAACAATTGCTGTCTGTCCCCGACCAGACGGTCTTGGTGACATGCAAAATCGACGACCGCCTCGTTGGATGTGCCTTTGCGATTGTTTGGGCGTACGACGGAGGTACGTCATAACATCCAACTGCTACATATATTTCATCCTGGTACTTGAACGCATGCTGATCCTCTAGCAGGGAGTTTTGCGTGGGTAACGCAGCTTGTAGTACACAAGTCTGTGCGGAGACGATACACCGCGATGCACACTTTCAGACTCCACAAGCTGTTCCATTATATCACCACCATAGCTGTTAGATTTGCGCGAGCAAACGCAACGAGCGCGCTCGGCGCGCGACCCTGCCCTCAGGCTCAACATCGTATGTACTTCTCTATTATCCTATGTATATTCCTCTCTATTCTACCCTGCATGTACATTACTGGCTGTGTAAGCCACTTAGCTATTCGCCTCACCTCGTATTCCCTATTCTACCGTAGTAGGCTTATTGGAGATGCCCATCTCCCTTGTTCCGTGTTCTTGTACATACTATATTCTATCGTCTACGTACTCGCGCGTATATTACGCGCGCATATTCGTCGAAATACCTCAGTTGTTCTACGTGAACTACGACTGAGGTAAGTTCTCATATTTACTTGTAAATCTACATTATACTTACTCTGTATTAGTCCTACCAGGTGATTACTAATACGAGTCGTTCTACGTGAACTACGACTGAGTCCTACTATCGTGGATCAGATGTTCGCCGAGACCAGACCTTCGCCGCGTCACTTGTGACTTCGTGACATTTTGATCTCCGCTGATCGCTGACAGCGCCAATTCTTGACATCGCATCAGAGAATTTCCTCTTTGGCATTGCCGCTTGCTAGCAACCGTGACAAAAGCCCAATTTCCATCCACCGTTCAAACGTCCTTAATGCTCAAAAAAATGGCACACTCACGGTGCTAGATACCTTAAGAGTGTACAAACCTAATTTTGTGGCCTCAGAACATGTGGAAGGTGATCATTCAGAAAGTCAGCGAAGGTCTGATCTCGGCGAACATCTGATCCACAATAGTACCAGTTTTCTTACAGGTTATGGGCCCCGCGCCCATTGCTTAATCTCGAAGATCAAAGCTTACCTTGTGGGGACCAATGGCTGAGTGGATATGCCATCACCCCTAGCATCGTTCTCACGGTGGCTGACCTTGCGGAACAGCATCTGGTCGCGGGTTCGAACCCCGTAAAAACCACAGGCAGGTTTTAGTGGGTATGGTTATATGACCGAGTCCCACAGTACCCTAGCTCGAGAGAGCGAAAGGTCTGCGTAAAGCATTTCCTGCCATGACGAGTGTTTAATGGCAAATAACTACCCTTCAATTTGGGGAGGTTATTCTCCTCCCTACAACACCGGCAGACTTTGCGGAGTTGGTCCTAAGACCAGAGCCTATAGGTTATACCAAACGCTTCAAAAAAAAAAAAAAAAAAAAAAAAAAAAAAAAACAAAGCTTACCTTGTCCGTAACCTACCTGAACACTGTCAACTATGTCTTCTGCTACGGCTGTTCCAAACGACACGCTCCCGTCATCCATCCCGAAGCTCGACGCATCTGGTGTCAACTGGGCCATCTTCAAGGTCCGTTTCCAAGATGCAGTGGAGGCGAAAGGCCTTTGGGACCACTACGACGGTTCATCGACTCGTCCCGTACTCCCTCCCGTTGTGGCTGTAACTGCCCCAGCCAGTGGCACGACACCTGCAACTACTACTCAGTCCAGTCCCACGGCTGCTGAGATCGCTGCGCAACAGAAATGGGATAAGGAGGAGCTGTCAGCCAAGTACATGCTGACGCAGAAGATACCCGACTCTACCTTGATGCGAGTGCATGCGAAAAGGACCGTTCGCGAGCGCTGGGAGGCCATCGTGGCGGAGTACACCGAGAAAGGCACATACGCGCAAATGGATCTACGTACGAAATTCTTGGAGTCGAAATGCCCGGAGAAGACGAACATCCACGAGTTCCTCGATAACCTTCGAGTGAAGCGGGAGGAGTTAGCGTCTGTGGGTGTTGATATCGACGAGAAAGATTACTGTTCCGTGATCATCTCATCCCTCCCTGTATCCCTATCCAACTTCGCATCCAACCTACTCGCGTCTGCGCGAATGTTCTCGTCCACGAAGACCCTGGCACCCGATGTGCTAATCTCCCTGATCTCCGAGGAATCCGAGCGGCAGAAGGCTCAGCGCAGCCGCCGATCCGGAAAATCGAAGGATGACGAGAAGGACGAAGCCCTCTCCGTGGGTGCGTCGTCAAAGGCGAAGTCGACGGGGGCCAAGCACGACAACAAGAAGCCGCGTGGTGTCTGCTGGAACTGCGGCGAGAAGGGTCACTTCAAGCCGCAATGCCCCAAACCGCCCAAGAGCAAGAAGTCTAGCGACAACTCGGCGGGCAAGAAGAAAGCCAGCGACGTACATGCCGTGCTCGAGACGGACTCGGACAGCGACGGCGTGCACGCCGTGTTCGTGGATACCGACTTGGAGACTGACTCCATGCCGGGGTTGCAGTCTGTGTCAAACACCGAAACGGGCTCGATGCCCGGGCTCCAGTCTGTCACACGTTTGTTGTGCTCAGATTCGGGCGGTGCTGGAGAGGCGGAGGATGATGGTGAGTCCTGTTTGGAGGATGGTGATGTGTTTTCGGAGGTGGGCAGCGATGCCGGGGACTTTGACGACCCGGATTGGGACCCTGCTGAGCTGTTGGGAGAGATCGACAAGGCTGCGCAGGCTGTGATCGACGAGATCAGTGCGGCATTTGACTCTCAGACCTCGAAACACTTACCCTGTGTCGAAATTTACAACTCTGGGTCGATGCGCCACCTCTCACCGTACCGTGACGACTTCGACACGCTCATGGAGACCACCCCCCTTACCCTACGTGCTGCGAACAAGGGCGAATTCAGCGCCACCGGTGTGGGATCGATGACGATCGACGTCCCTGATGGTGTAGATGTCAATAAATTGACTCTCACCGAGGTTCTGTACTCACCAGAGGTCGGATATACCCTGATCTCCATCGGACGGCTCAACCAGAACGGCTTTTCAGCCAAATTCGGCGACGGCAAGTGTACCATCACCGGTCCTGAGGGCGAGCGCGTTGGCAGTATCCCAATCAACTCGAAAGGGATGTACCGCGTTGAGCACGAGGCCGATGCAGCGAATGCTGTGGTTGAGCAGATCACACTCGACCAATTCCACCGCCGTATGGGCCATATTTCCCCTGACACAGCAAAGCGCCTCGTCGAGAAGGGCTTCGTGACCGGAGTCCGTCTGGCCGCATCCCCGGGTGGCAACCCCTTTTTCTGCAAGTCCTGCGTGTACGCGAAGGCGACGTGCCAGCCTGTTGCGAAGGAGCGTGGGGGTCCGCGTGCGTCCGCGTTTGGCGATGAGATCCACTCGGATCTATGGGGACCTGTTCCTGTGGCCACGAAGAATGGGAAGCGTTATTATGTGACGTTTACCGACGACGCAACACGACTCACCTATGGTTGACCAAATGCACATTTATTATTAGCACACACACAAAATAAAAGTTGCATGCACGCACACGCAAAAAAGTCGATATCTCCCGTTTCTCCCGATGATACCCTGTGTGTATAGTAGCGACTATTATATGTCTATGTGCAAATTTTGAGCGCTCTCCGTTGAGCACAAGGTCGGTTTATTGAGTAAACCGGCTGTTATGGCAGTGCAAGCCCTGTCCGCTCCATAGTGTGTTCAAATGGCATAAATATGACCGCCCACTCGTAAAGGGCCATCTTCTACCTTGAATAAACACTTCTATAACATGATAAGGGGGCTCAAAACCCCTGAAGATAAATTCGGGGGCGAAAAGCCTCACTCGCGACGTGCTCCGAGGGGCGTGGGAATCTGACGGACATTGCCGCGAAGCTTGCGTAGTCCGAAAAGGACTCGAAATGGTGCTCAGAGTCGTCAATTATCATCTGATTACTTAGGAACCAACCGAAACTGTCAAATTTTCACAATGGCTGCCTGTCTACAGCTAAAACCTCTAATGTCACAATATTAATTTATTCGCATCGAAATAATTGTGTTCACGCACATATACAAGACATTGAATATTGATCTCTACCTAAACGTGAAGGAAGATACTCAAGCCTGGTTGTAGATACTATTTCTGAGTATAAGTGTCAGTTTCGAGTCCTTTTCGGACTACGCAAGCTTCGCGGCAATGTCCGTCAGATTCCCACGCCCCTCGGAGCACGTCGCGAGTGAGGCTTTTCGCCCCCGAATTTATCTTCAGGGGTTTTGAGCCCCCTTATCATGTTATAGAAGTGTTTATTCAAGGTAGAAGATGGCCCTTTACGAGTGGGCGGTCATATTTATGCCATTTGAACACACTATGGAGCGGACAGGGCTTGCACTGCCATAACAGCCGGTTTACTCAATAAACCGACCTTGTGCTCAACGGAGAGCGCTCAAAATTTGCACATAGACATATAATAGTCGCTACTATACACACAGGGTATCATCGGGAGAAACGGGAGATATCGACTTTTTTGCGTGTGCGTGCATGCAACTTTTATTTTGTGTGTGTGCTAATAATAAATGTGCATTTGGTCAACCATACTCACCATGTTGTACCTGCTCCGCCTAAAATCCGATACCTTCGAAGCTTATCAGCAGTTCGAGGCGTGGTGCGAGACACAGCTAGGCGTTCGCGTGAAGTGCCTACACTCCGATAAGGGTGGCGAATACAAGGACAGCGACTTTGTCGCACACCTCAAGTCCAAGGGCACGACGCAGAAGCAAACCGTCCACGACACACCGCAGTTTAACGGCGTCGCAGAACGGCGTAACTGCACCATTGTCGAGCGTGTGCGTGCTCTCCTGCATGCCAGTGGCCCAACCATGGACGCTTGAATTCTTGATCAGACCTGGGCAACTACCTAAGTAAGAAAGTACATCCACAGCGGAAGTTGCCCAAGGCCTGGGTAGTGATGCATGAGGCTCCCTGGCTGAAATTGTAGCCTCAGTCCATATATGATTCTGGAAAGCTGCCCACTGTGACCCTCACCCTGTCACTCTGGTCACTGATTTTGATGGCCAGAGCTGATGGCCATGATGCCAGACCTGCTGACCTCAGGCACTAAAATCACATGGGCTCATCAAAAATGATGGCTGACCTCAAATATTCCCACGCCCACTAAAACTTCTAGAATGTGCAGAAAGCTTGGACACACATACCACAATTTGAATCACTGCCTAATTTGGCCTCCATCAGGCTCTAGACCCTGATCTTTGATTCTAAAAATAGATTCCAGGCCACAGAATGTGAATATGAAAGTGGTCTTTCTGGACAATCTTGGTACTGTTCTGTAGCAATTTTTCACGTGATTCCAACGCACATATTCTCGAAGCTGGGCGCTTAGTGGTTATGGTGCAATTAAGCAAATACACATATTTCGCAAAATAGGTAATTCAGCTATACCTCGCCCATCCCAAAGTATTTCCGCGCGCTCTTGGTATCAGTTTGTAGGTATTTTTAGTGCGCTTCAAACGCGTGCTTGACCGTGAGTATGCGTTCAGCGGTTGTTGTGCTACTTGTCATATACTATATTTGCCAGAAATGTGCCCATTCAGCTGTGCTGTGCTTGATTCTGCGCATTTCTCGACGCTTCAGATACCATTCTGTAGGGAATTACAGCGCGCTCCTGATGCACAAAAAATCGTGACAGTGTAATGAGTGGTTGTTCTGCTATTTACAAAACAGTTATACTGCAAAAACTGAGCCACTCAGCTGTACCACACTTATTTCTCAATAGTTCCGGACGCTTGGGGTACCATTTTGTAGCTATTGTTTACCATATTTAGACGCATCTCTCACTGTGGCAATGCGCTTAGTACTTGTTTTGATATTGGTTAAATGAATAAACATCAGAAATGCAATCAGCCAATGATTCCATAGCATATACTGAACGCTTTCGGACGCTCTTTGTACCAGTTTGTAGCGGTAAATTAGGGGATTCGAACGCGTCCATTATCATATCAGCGCGTCAATTCTACGTTCCGGAATAGTACAAATACCGAATTAACACTAATATACCACCAAATCAGCATTTGCATCAGCTATACTCCACCATTCTGTACCATATTAGAACGAGTGTGTAGCTGTGACATGCCCCATTCCAACACATATTTTATATTTCCAAGGCATTTTGTACAACCTATGCAATTTCAAGTATTGTGAGATGCTCATGCTTTGCCATGAGTCTGGTTCACTTAGTGCAAATGTCAGTCACCACATGCACATAGTTCTCAACTCTCCCTTAAGGACCTCTGACCATTAACATATCATAATTAAATTTCTATGAACCCCTTATAATAGCTTAGACTATTCCAGATAGCAGTGAGTGAGGAGTGGTTACAATATAAGATCTGATGGACTACTCTGATACTGGGCTGTTACTATGGGACTGACTGATCTATATATGCTGCTTCATGAACAGAGTTTGGTAAATCCTGCTGCATGGTGGAAGCAAACCAACATATGTAACAACACTCTGTATGTCATACCATATCTCAATACCAACCTATACTCTGGAGTACATCTTTGTAATTTACAATTCTGAAATATTCATACCCTGAGATCTTTGCTTTACATTTTCTATTATTCTATGGGCCTTACAAATAGGATAAGATGGCATAAATCAACAAAGTTGTAACACTAGATATGAGTACTGATATGCAGATCTACAGATATCTGGTGATTGTAACTACATGGGCTGTAGTTCTAACACAATGCTAATACTGTGTGTGAAGTTCTCAGAGATATACTGAATGCCTTGGAAACATGAAATATGTTTTAGGAAGGGGCATATCACAGCTACAAGCTCGTTCTAATATGGTACAGAATGGTGGAGTATAGCTGATGCAAATGCTGATTTGGTGGTATATTAGTGTTAATTCGGTATTTGTACTATTCCGGAACGTAGAATTGACGCGCTGATATGATAATGGACGCGTTCGAATCCCCTAATTTACCGCTACAAACTGGTACAAAGAGCGTCCGAAAGCGTTCAGTATATGCTATGGAATCATTGGCTGATTGCATTTCTGATGTTTATTCATTTAACCAATATCAAAACAAGTACTAAGCGCATTGCCACAGTGAGAGATGCGTCTAAATATGGTAAACAATAGCTACAAAATGGTACCCCAAGCGTCCGGAACTATTGAGAAATAAGTGTGGTACAGCTGAGTGGCTCAGTTTTTGCAGTATAACTGTTTTGTAAATAGCAGAACAACCACTCATTACACTGTCACGATTTTTTGTGCATCAGGAGCGCGCTGTAATTCCCTACAGAATGGTATCTGAAGCGTCGAGAAATGCGCAGAATCAAGCACAGCACAGCTGAATGGGCACATTTCTGGCAAATATAGTATATGACAAGTAGCACAACAACCGCTGAACGCATACTCACGGTCAAGCACGCGTTTGAAGCGCACTAAAAATACCTACAAACTGATACCAAGAGCGCGCGGAAATACTTTGGGATGGGCGAGGTATAGCTGAATTACCTATTTTGCGAAATATGTGTATTTGCTTAATTGCACCATAACCACTAAGCGCCCAGCTTCGAGAATATGTGCGTTGGAATCACGTGAAAAATTGCTACAGAACAGTACCAAGATTGTCCAGAAAGACCACTTTCATATTCACATTCTGTGGCCTGGAATCTATTTTTAGAATCAAAGATCAGGGTCTAGAGCCTGATGGAGGCCAAATTAGGCAGTGATTCAAATTGTGGTATGTGTGTCCAAGCTTTCTGCACATTCTAGAAGTTTTAGTGGGCGTGGGAATATTTGAGGTCAGCCATCATTTTTGATGAGCCCATGTGATTTTAGTGCCTGAGGTCAGCAGGTCTGGCATCATGGCCATCAGCTCTGGCCATCAAAATCAGTGACCAGAGTGACAGAATCATGCATAAACTAGGGTCATAATTTCTGGTGGAGAGCCTCATGCATCAGTGCCCAAGCCTTGGGCAACTGCCCTTGTGGATGCATTTTGTCACTTAGGTAGTTACCCAGGTTCATGTATTATTACAGCTGCTATTAGTGAGTGGCCTCCCGAAATTGTTGTGGGGCGAGGCATGCCGCCATGTCGTCTGGTTGCTAAATCGCACGACGACAAAGGCACTCGATGGCATTACACCGCACGAGGCTGTGTTTGGCGAGAAGCCGGACCTCAGCGAACTGCATGAGTTCGGCGAGAAGGTGTGGGTGCGTCTGGAGACAGACGCGAAGAAGTTGGGCAGGCGGGTGAAGGAAGGGCGATGGTTGGGGTTCGACAAAAAATCGAAGGGTGTGTGGGTGTACTGGCCGGATAAGCGGACGGTGGGCGTGGAGCGAAATGTCTACTATGACAAAACGTTCTCATCAGTCTCTCGTCTCAAGGGGGAGGATTGGGAGTTGATTGAGCCAAAGACAGATGAACTCACTGAAAATCAGTCATCTGCAGCCGCTGATAAGCCCATCGTGACTCCCACAGCATCCCAGGCTACCCCGAGTACCTCCAAGGCGACACCCCGTGTCGAAATCGAGCCCGACAATGCATCCGACACCGCTTCCGAGCCCGAGGCACGCCCCAAACGTGTTTGCAAGGCCACTGTCCGCATCAGGGACATCCTCGAGGGCCGCGGAACCGCTTCCACTTGCCCCAGCGACCCAAAAGTCATGAAGGGTATTCCCCTGCCCACTCCCGTTGTGCCTGCACCACCCCCTGCGAGCACTGTCGAGCTTGAGGGGGAGGATGCGACGCAACTCATGCTGCTGGAATTATGCTTGAGCCTGGGCAGTTGCCCAAACCACTTCATGCATCCACATGGGCAACTGCCCAAGACCATCCTGGCCCTATTATGATACATGAGCTCTGGGCAATTGCCCAACAGCCTTCCTACCCTGTCACAATGGTCACACAGGTGCTGATGGCCAACAGTGATGGCAATGATGCCAGAGCTTGGCAAACACCAAAATTCCCACGCTCAGTAAAACTTCCCAGATTGATAGCCCATCAATGATAATTGACCTTTTTTTTTTGACAGCACCCATCAAAACTGATCAGGGGCCCCGGAAATCACCTAATGGCGAGACCTAGGGGGTTCAAAACTTTGGGCGAAAATTCCCACGCTACCTAGGCTCACACTAAAAATACTGAAAAATGCAGAAAAATCAGAAACCTAGGTCAGCATTTGAACCACTACCAAATTCGGCCTCTAGCAGGCTGTAGGACGCCTTTTTTGATTCTAAAAATAGATTCAAGCCGGAGTTTTTGAATATGAATGTTGGTATTTTTGGACGATTTGGGTACCATTCTGTAGCAAATTTTAACGTGATTACAACGCACATATTGCCGAAGCGGTGCGCTCAGCGGTTCTTTTGCTATTGACAATATAGTGTGCCATCAGAAGCGAGCCACTCACCTGTATCTCACCCATTTCTCCATATTTTCGAACGATCTTGGTACCATTCTGTAGATATTTCAAGGGCGCTTCTGATAGATACTCCATCATCATGGCGCGATAAGCCGATGCTTTGTTATTTATGGAATAGTGATATTTCGCAAAATGCGCCACACAGCCATATCTTGCTCATTTCTTTGAATTTCCGGACACTTCAGGTACCCTCTGGTAGCTATAATCAATTTGATTCCAGCGCATATTTCATCATCACGGAGCGCTACGCCGTTGCTTTGATATTAAGCAAACAGTGATATATAATAAAAGTGAGCCACTCACCCTGTATCTTGCCCAATTCTTTATATATTCGGACGCTTGTGGTGCCATCTTGTAGCTAATTTTCACCCGATTTCAACGCATATTTTACCCTGGAATTGCGCCAAGTGGTTGCTGTGCTATTGACTAAATGGCTCACAGTAGAAAAACACATCAAGTAGGAATTGCATAACCTATAGTCAATGCTTTGGGACGCTCTTTGTACCTACTTGTAGCGCTTAATGAGGGGATTCCAACATACCTATCAGTATATCACCGCGTCAAGTCTACGCTTCAGAATCATCAAAACAGTGAATACTGACTCATGCAGCACTGATTTGGCATTTGTATGGGCTATACTCAACCAATTTGTGCGCTATTGGACCGAGCTTGTAGCTATCGGCTGCACGCTCCTAACGCATATTTCACATTTTCACAGCATTGAGTCTACCATGTGCAATTTCAGATATAGTGGTTTGCCCATACTGTACCCAAGAGGCTCATTTAGGCAGCACAAAATGTGATACCCATGAAGCAGGCAGTGTTCAATTGTACCTTCATCATCCATCATCCATTCATATATGATGTAATGATTTTTATAAACTTAGTACTATGTAGTTTGGACTAATGTAGTAGACAGTCAGTTGATAGTGCTCACAATTATCTATCACTTTGAGCACTGCTCTGATATTCTGTCCTTCTTGTACTGACTGATCCACCACATTCAGGGAGCTATGATTTTATAAAACACTCACATCAAACTGAATTGCAATTGGTTAGTGGTCAATGACATACATGGATGAGAGTCAGAGGCCCTTGACATGCTTCATCAACATGCTGCAGGCCTGACCTACTACTGCTATAGCTGAGCAACATGACATAACCGGAATTTCTGAGAATATAGAGGGGGAGTACCCCCAGACTATATGTCAACACTCAGTGAATTATACCACCACTCAACACCAACCTGTGCTACCTGTACTCATATATGTATTGTCTACTATGGACAAATTCTGAAATGCTCATAAGTATTCTGTGACGCTTCTGGTGAGCGCCACTGCGTCCGCTGGATCCAGATGCAAGGTTGGGAAGTCCTGGGTGCAGCCTAGGGCAAAGCCCTGAGGTGCAGAGACAGGGAGAGGCAGCATCAAGAGGGCTGCCCAGGCCTCTGGTCCTGTAACGCTGGTCCTAGCGGCCGGGTGACTTGAGGCAGAGGGTTGTGACGCTGTCCTAGCGGCCGGATGACTCGGGGCAGAGGTTCTAGGGGACGGTGGTACTGACGACGTTGTGGTTCTGGACAAAGGCTGATCTTATTATGTAATCATGTGTGTGGGCCAGTAGTGATGTACGTGATGTAACTACTACTGGTCTCTGGATATGTAACTAGATATGATATCCCCACGTCACAGAGCCCCCCACATGTCTAGAGGGCATGTAGTAGTGCAAATAAGCAAAACAATCACAAGCAGAAGGTTAGCAAATGCCAGTTAATATGGAATAATAAAAGAATGTGGTGCATAGACAATGCATGTAGTGAAAAAAGGAGAGCAAAAAGGTTGAAGGGAGCAGGTAGAAGTCACAATGGCCCCCCAGTATGCTAAAGGAAGAAATTATAGCAACAACTAGAATGGAAATAAACCCAAAGAAAAGAGAAAAAAAAATTGTACCAATTTTAGCATCTCAGCCTAGACAGTCTGAGCTGCATGACTTGCTCTAGCAAGAAGGGCAATCCCTAACAGGATAGCCCAAGGGGGCTGTGGGACCCAGAGGGAACCCAATGCTCTGTGGGAGAGGGAAGGCAGAGCCTTATGGCCTCTATCTCCAGAGATCCAGGGGGGACTCCTGCAGACCTAAAGGTCTCCAAGGCAGGAGTGGCTCCATAGCATGGAGGGGGATACTCAGGAGATCCACAGAGAGGGGTATGATGGTGGAGGGAGTCTCCCCCAGGGGGACGCCTCTCTAGGCACCCTCCTACCCCCACCCCCTGCCCCCCACTTCTTTTGCTGTGCAGACCAGATCATGAGGTGGAAGCTGAGATGATCTGAGAATGTGCAGCAAAATAAGTACACCAGAGGACCGTTCAAGATAAGGCAGAGGAGTCCAGTGGTGCAGAGGAAGTGGAAGCAGTGCAGTGGTGAGAAAAAAAATTGGCAATTTGGGCAATGTTCCAAAAGTTCTTGCTCCCTTATAAACATGGATGGAAGTTCTCGCTCCCTTATAAACACGGAAGTTCTCGCTCCCTTATAAACATGGAAGTTCTTGCTCCCTTATAAACATGGAAGTTCTCACTCCCTTATAAACACCCAGCAGCAAGAGCAGTGACAAGGAAAGGTGTGGACGTGTGGAAAAGTCTGAGAGGAAGTGCCCCCCAGAGTGAACACGACGTGCATTTAGCACCGGACCAATCACTGCAGGAGTGCCAGATACAGCAGCAGTGCCTGCAGTCAGTACGACACAGAAGTCCGAATCCTAAGAAAAGGCTGAACGCCTGGGATACGTCCTGAATTGAAACACTGCGGCTGGGCTTGAAGAAGAAAGAGAGAAAGAAGTTGGGTTTTCCGCATGAAGCGGGTATGCCAGCAAGAGCAGGTCGTAGCTGACATACGTCATTCCACTGTCTCCAACACAAGTCCTAAGGTAGCAAGAGCACAAGACCTGGTGAAGGAAGGTCGGACTGAATGAGTGATGAGGTTTTCCGCAATTAAGCAGAGTAGAAAGGCAGACGTGATAGTGAGATGGTGAGAGTGGCATAAGGGGAACACCCAGATGTGCGTGAGGTTTGATTTCCCAAGAGAGAGTGGTTCCTAACTCCGTGAGAGTGGTTGAGCAGCACGGTCCAAGTCCGAGGATAGCGGAGCGTGGGAATAAGCGTAGCAAAGGAGGTTCTGGGCCGAATTTGGTGTCGTTCTCCAGAACGGCTGGTCCAATCTCCACGCGTAAGGGGTCGTTAGAAGCGCGTCGAAAGAGCGAGTCGGCAGCACAAAGAATCTCGCGGAACTAACGCGAAATGGTTGAGATAACGCGCATAAAGTCACAGGGATCACCAGAAAGAGATCTGGGGTACGCCGAAATGGCGTCGAAACCGCGCGCGAGAGGCACCGCTCGAAAGAGGGCGTCAATGTGAAGCTGCCAGTATGCATACGAGCGCGTGGCGACCGAAATTGGTGAAGTTATGCCCCAAACAAGGGAAAGGGGCTGTACCAGCTGAGATATATTGAGAACTCGCCGTCGGCGGGACCAAATCGAGCGTGAAAGGGCTCGTTAGAACCGGGTTGCAAACGCAAATAAGCCGCAAAAGAAATCTCGCCAAAGGAAAGCGAAATGGTCGAGATAACACGCCATAGTCATTGGGATCACCAGGAGGTCTGAGGAGAACTCGCTGGGACACGCCGAAACGACGTCGAAACCGCGCGCAGGAGGGGTCGTTCGAAAGAGGACGTCAGGGCGCAGCTGCCAATGTGCGGTATGGCGAGGAAGGACCAAATTTCGCGAAGGTGTGCCACAAACACTGGGTAGAGGTGACACCGGCGAAGAAGGGCTAAGAGCTCGCTAACGGCTGGGCCAAATCGGACTCAAGAGGGCTCGTTGGAACCGGGTTACAAGCGCGGTGATGCTGTAGAAGAAATCTCGCCGAAAGGTGGCGAAATGGTCGAGATAACGCGCCACAGTCATTGGGATCACCAGGAGGTCTGAAGAGAACTCGCTGGGACGCACCGAAACGACGTCGAAACCGCGCGTATGAGGCACCGTTCGAAAGGTGGCATCAATGCGGATCGATCGGTGTGTGGGAGGGCGCGAGGCGACCAGAATTCGCGAAGATATGCCCCAAACACTGGGAAGAGGCAGTATCAGCAGAGATGAGCATGTAGCTTTGTAACGGCGGGACCGAATTGGACGTGCTTGGGCTCGTTGGAACCGGGCCATAAAGGCGGAATGAGCGCGGAAGTAATCTCGCCGAAAGGTTGCGAAACCGTCGAGATAGATGACCAAAGTCATTGGGATCACCAGGAGGAGAACTCGCTGGGACACGCCGAAATGACGTCGGATCGGGTCGAAACCGGTATCGTTCGAAAGAGGTCGTTCGCACGAATCTGGGGATATGCAGATCGTCGCGAGGCGTTGGGTATACGCGGTGGTAGACCTCAAACAAAGCGGCTGGGGTGTAGCCACATAGATACACTTCGTTCTCGGGAACGGGTGGTCGGATCGCAACGTTCAGGGGGTCGGCGGAACCGCGCTGAGTAGGGGAATCGAACGCACAAAGAATCGTAGGAAGGCGAGCAGCCGTTCCGACGATATGGGTGCCACATCATAGCCATGATGGACCATCTCTCCTCCTGCCAGCCTGAAAACCATCTCCCATGGTCCAAATCCTTCTCCAGCAACTCCAGAACGTTCCTAAAGGGGGTCCTGGAGGTATCTTGAGGCATAGCTGATGGGAAAGTGCTGGGGAGAGCAGTGGAAGGCAAGTTGAAGTGAAGAGGGAGAGAAAGAAGGAAAAGGAGAAAGAAGGGAAGGGAGGGGAATGAGGCTGGTCATCTGAAAGGAGGAGTGAGAGCTGAAAGAGGGGAGGCCATCCAGGGAAGGGGACCAGATCTACAGGTCAGCAGCTACAGTCAGACAACTGCAACCAAGGCATCCTATGGGAGGATCCGCGGTGCCCCCACCATTGTGACGCTTCTGGTGAGCGCCACTGCGTCCGCTGGATCCAGATGCAAGGTTGGGAAGTCCTGGGTGCAGCCTAGGGCAAAGCCCTGAGGTGCAGAGACAGGGAGAGGCAGCATCAAGAGGGCTGCCCAGGCCTCTGGTCCTGTAACGCTGGTCCTAGCGGCCGGGTGACTTGAGGCAGAGGGTTGTGACGCTGTCCTAGCGGCCGGATGACTCGGGGCAGAGGTTCTAGGGGACGGTGGTACTGACGACGTTGTGGTTCTGGACAAAGGCTGATCTTATTATGTAATCATGTGTGTGGGCCAGTAGTGATGTACGTGATGTAACTACTACTGGTCTCTGGATATGTAACTAGATATGATATCCCCACGTCACATATTCTGATACATCTAGTTTACAGCTGCTATAAAGCTATAGTTCCAATAACCTGAATCTGATAACAGAAGGGTATAAGGTTGTCAATAGTAATGGACCAGACTATATGGTAGTCTACACTGTGATGGACAAATGCTGTTAGGATAATGGGGCTAAAACAGGGTACATCAACTGATTATGAGATTCTGAAGTGTATACTAGGCGCCTTAAAAATGTAAAATATGCGTCAGAAGCGTGCAGATGACAGCTACAAACTTGTTCCAATAGTGCACAAGTTGGTTGAGTATAGCCCATACAAATGCCAAATCAGTGCTGCATGAGTCAGTATTCACTGTTTTGATGATTCTGAAGCGTAGACTTGACGCGGTGATATACTGATAGGTATGTTGGAATCCCCTCATTAAGCGCTACAAGTAGGTACAAAGAGCGTCCCAAAGCATTGACTATAGGTTATGCAATTCCTACTTGATGTGTTTTTCTACTGTGAGCCATTTAGTCAATAGCACAGCAACCACTTGGCGCAATTCCAGGGTAAAATATGCGTTGAAATCGGGTGAAAATTAGCTACAAGATGGCACCACAAGCGTCCGAATATATAAAGAATTGGGCAAGATACAGGGTGAGTGGCTCACTTTTATTATATATCACTGTTTGCTTAATATCAAAGCAACGGCGTAGCGCTCCGTGATGATGAAATATGCGCTGGAATCAAATTGATTATAGCTACCAGAGGGTACCTGAAGTGTCCGGAAATTCAAAGAAATGAGCAAGATATGGCTGTGTGGCGCATTTTGCGAAATATCACTATTCCATAAATAACAAAGCATCGGCTTATCGCGCCATGATGATGGAGTATCTATCAGAAGCGCCCTTGAAATATCTACAGAATGGTACCAAGATCGTTCGAAAATATGGAGAAATGGGTGAGATACAGGTGAGTGGCTCGCTTCTGATGGCACACTATATTGTCAATAGCAAAAGAACCGCTGAGCGCACCGCTTCGGCAATATGTGCGTTGTAATCACGTTAAAATTTGCTACAGAATGGTACCCAAATCGTCCAAAAATACCAACATTCATATTCAAAAACTCCGGCTTGAATCTATTTTTAGAATCAAAAAAGGCGCCCTACAGCCTGCTAGAGGCCGAATTTGGTAGTGGTTCAAATGCTGACCTAGGTTTCTGATTTTTCTGCATTTTTCAGTATTTTTAGTGTGAGCCTAGGTAGCGTGGGAATTTTCGCCCAAAGTTTTGAACCCCCTAGGTCTCGCCATTAGGTGATTTCCGGGGCCCCTGATCAGTTTTGATGGGTGCTGTCAAAAAAAGAGGTCCATTATCATTGATGTGCTATCAATCTGGGAAGTTTTTACTGAGCGTGGGAATTTTGGTGTTTGCCAAGCTCTGGCATCATTGCCATCACTGTTGGCCATCAGCATGTGTGTGACCTTTGTGACAGGCTAGGAAGGCTGTTGGGCAATTGCCCAGAGCTCATGCATTATAATAGGGCCAGGATGGTCTTGGGCAGTTGCCCATGTGGATGCATGAAGTGGTTTGGGCAACTGCCCAGGGTTCATGCATGAGCCCAGCCACTATAGGTGTGTGACGTTACTCGCAGACTACAAGATCGTCGACTACGACGACGAGTACGCACTCGTGGCCGATGTTGCGGAGGCAGAGGCTCTCGAACCTCGCTCGCTGTCAGAGGCGAAAAGGCGTCCGGATTGGCCGTTATGGAAAGCGGCCATGGACGAAGAGATGGAGATGCTGGGGAAGGCGGGGACATGGGAACTTGTGGATGCACCGGTCGACGCAAATATCGTCGGTTCGAAGTGGGTTTTCCGCGCGAAGAAGGACGCTGCCGGGAACGTCGTGCGCTACAAGGCGCGCCTCGTCGCGCAGGGCTTCTCCCAGGTTCCAGGCATCGATTATTTCGACACGTTCGCCCCAGTTGCGCGCCTCGCATCGATCCGCGCTGTTCTCGCTGTTGCCGCAGTTAATGACTACGAAATCCAGCAGATCGACATCAAAGGTGCTTACCTGAATGGCGTCCTCAAGCCCGACAAGGTCATTTTCATGAAGCAAGCGCCTGGCTACGCTTTGTCGTCGACTACCCGGGTCTACCGTCTTTGCAAGGCGCTGTACGGCCTAAAGCAGGCCGGCCGTCGTTGGTACGAACGACTTGTCGAGATCATGATGAAGCACCTCGGCTTCTCGAGGTGCGCGGTCGATCAGGCAGTGTTCGTGAGGAGGGGAGAGCGAGGGGACTTGATCATCGTGCTGGTGCATGTTGATGACTGCACCATCGTGGCGACAACAATTCGATTGATCGCGGAGTTTAAAATCGCGATTGCTCAGCACGTCGACATCACCGACTTGGGCGACATCCACTGGCTCCTTGGTATCGAAATCCAACGCGACCGAGTCGCTCGCCGCATTTTCCTATCCCAACGCTCGTACATCGACTCCATCATCCGTCGATATGGATTCCAAGACCTCAAACCCGTCTCCCTACCCATGGATCCGAGCACTCGACTCACATTGGCTCAGTCCCCAATGACAACGGCACAGTTCGTGCAGATGCGCGACGTTCCCTACCACGAAGCCGTCGGTTCCCTAATGTACGCATCGCTCGGGACACGCCCCGACATCACCTACGCCGTGCAGACAGTATCTCGATTCTCATTGAGCGCTGGCGATGCCCACTGGGCTGCTGTCAAGCGCATCTTTCGCTACCTGAAGGGCACGAAGGAACTCTGGCTGTCATATGGAGGACAGCAGAAGGAGCTCGCTGGGTACGCGGATGCAGACGGGAGCATGGCCGAGGATTGGCATGCGATTTCTGGGTACGCTTTTCTTCTTCACGGCGGCGCAGTTTCCTGGACGGCGAAGCGCCAGGAGATCATCTCTCTCTCGACGACGGAATCCGAATACGTCGCCATCACTCATGCAGCAAAGGAGGGCCTTTGGCTGTGCTCCCTCCTTCAAGATCTATTCCCATCGTCGCTCGACACGACGACTCTCTTTTCCGACAACCAATCCGCGATTGCACTCACAAAAGATCACCAATATCACGCTCGCACGAAGCACATCGACATCCGCTTCCATTTCATCTGCTGGATCGTCGAAAACGGCTCCCTTCGCCTCGTCTACTGCCCCACCGACGAAATGGTCGCCGACGCTCTCACCAAGGCGCTCCCTTCGCCCAAGGTCAAGCATTTCGCGGCCGAGCTCGGGCTCGTATCCGTTTGAGGGGGAGTGTTAGATTTGCGTGAGCAAACGCAACGAGCGTGCTCGGCGCGCGACCCTGCCCTCAGGCTCAACATCGTATGTACTTCTCTATTATCCTATGTATATTCCTCTCTATTCTACCCTGCATGTACATTACTGGCTGTGTAAGCCACTTAGCTATTCGCCTCACCTCGTATTCCCTATTCTAATTTCTACCGTAGTAGGCTTATTGGAGATGCCCATCTCCCTTGTTCCGTGTTCTTGTACATACTATATTCTATCGTCTACGTACTCGCGCGTATATTACGCGCGCATATTCGTCGAAATACCTCAGTCATTCTACGTGAACTACGACTGAGGTAAGTTCTCATATTTACTTGTAAATCTACATTATACTTACTCTGTATTAGTCCTACCAGGTGATTACTAATACAAGTCGTTCTACGTGAACTACGACTGAGTCCTACCAGTTTTCTTACAATAGCCTCTTCACATCCCGTAAGGTAGGGGACACGGGTCTTGTGTAAGGTCACGTGCATGGGCTCGTGACAGAGCTCAAAAGGTGATAATACAATCATATACACCGTTGCTACGAATGAGCAGGTTTTCGACAAAAGTGGCCGGAGTTTACTGTAGAAAATGACCATATAAATGAACTGTCCAAATTTGAGAAGGAACGGAGCTTTATTCGTCAACCCTTAAGCAAATTAAAGCCATTTGCTGCTGTTGTGTCATGAATCCGCATCGGTGCTCCTGTCTTGGGCTTATAGCTTTATTTTTTTTTTCATAGAACTCTCTGCGTTCATTATACTGACCAAACTGGGCATGAAAACCTACCACAATGGATTCTTTGCTCTGGTTCTCAAGCAATCGCTATTGCTCTGAAACGAGATCCAGCTCGTCACAGAAAGTCACACGCCCCTGATCTGACAAAAATTGGATGTTCCCCCACTTCCATGTGTCTTGAGGGTCTGGGGCCGGATTTCTATGTCAATTTTTGTCAGTGTAGCAAGCGCAGAGAGTTCTATGAAAAATAAATAAAGCTATAAGCCCAAGACAGGAGCACCAATGCGGATTCATGACACAACAGCAGCAAATGGCTTTAATTTGCTTAAGGGTTGACGAATAAAGCTCCGTTCCTTCTCAAATTTGGACAGTTCATTTATATGGTCATTTTCTACAGTAAACTCCGGCCACTTTTGTCGAAAACCTGCTCATTCGTAGCAACGGTGTATATGATTGTATTATCACCTTTTGAGCTCTGTCACGAGCCCATGCACGTGACCTTACACAAGATTGATTCATTGTATTCGCCCGATGCAGTCTTCGTGATGTTGCCGCACTAAGTAAGGGGCGTACCTTGCATCACAGTAGAAGCGCGACATAGTTCACTTACGCCGGATTTCCGTGTAGGGGTGGCGTCAGTGATAGACCTGACCTTTTTGGTTATGCGTTGAAGCTATCCGCCAACCGCCTAGGCCAGCCGTGGAAGCACGGTCGCAGTGGCTAGATGATTGTACGAAATCAGGACGATCCATGAGTTTCAAATAGGGGGGGAGCGGGTCCCGATTGTGGCTGAAATGTAGCACACATCGCACCTCACAATCTCCGCGAAAAACAAAGAGAACGTTGGATAACAAGGAGCCGGGAGGCACCTCCACCTACCCTCACTTGTTCACCCTGACATATGCTGCGACATGGGTACTCAGTACAACGACAGCGCTGATCCCTCTATTCAGCTTCTACACAATCGAGAACTGGAAAGCGCATGATGCTTGAGATTCGAGAATACAGAGTCGGAGACAGCAGGCATGCTTTCGCAGACGCAACCATACGTCTGACGCTGATCGCTTGAAGTCGACGTTATAACTTGTGGTGGGCCGAAGGCCATTGTCCTGTGCTTTCGTCCCGTTCGCAGATGTCCGAATAGTCATGAACCAATGTTATAAGACCGTGAGCTCTAGAGAGATTAAAGTCATACAGACACCCAGGGTTGAGTGTAGGATCAAGCAACGTTTTCCATGCGGCCATGCTACTCGTGGCTGCGACCACAGACCGTCTGGTCTCCTCGCCAAGCCCAGCTGCGCGCTTGGACTCCTCGATTGTGTAGGCCGGTTCCCGGAGCTGCTTTAGGCGGCGTTTGTGAGCATTGCATTTCCAGTCGTGATTTTAGTGCTGCATCCGTGTCGTAGTACCTATGTCCAGGTGAGCTCTACTTCAAGTTAAGTCTTGCATATATTTCAGATTTGACACTCACTTTGCACACCCCGATACAGTGACCTGATCCACATCCATAGAGTTCTCCTTGACCCAGCTCTCCGTCCCCTGCTCGCCGCCCTTTCCGCTTCTACCTTTTTCCCCATCGTCGTCGTCGAGGAGCGCGTCCACCAGCGCATCTTTGGGCACCTTAGGCTTCGGCTCCGGCGGGACGTACTCCGACGTCGTGGAGATGTTGGGTGGTGGGTAGGACGGCGCCGCTTTCCGCGCAGATTCGTTCGTTGATGTTGCTGCAGTGCAGCTAAGAGTTCTTTGCCTTCATCGTCTTCATCCTCTGAGTCTTCGTTTTTGTAGTCCTGGCCATCTTTGTTGTTTCCCTTGGCGGGACTAGAGCCTGGAATAGACATAAGAGCGTCGGAACGAGATGGAAATAGGATAATACAATTAAAGAATGACAGAGAGCGACTCACAGAAGACGCAGGCACCTCACCGAAGATCTGCATATCTATTCCAAGTACGGCACCGGATGCGGGCATAGTAGAGGCTGCTTTCGCTCCCATCTGCTCTGCGTTGAGCATATCAGTACCATTCCCTGTATATGCATCGAGACACGAAAGGATGGACGACTCACAGCAAACAAATTCCGGTCGCCCAGCATCGCCTTGCGTGGCTTCTCCCGCCATGGACGTTCCTCCGCTTTGGTGTGATCCCGCTCGCGCTGCGCCTGCCATACGTGTTTCTTTGCGAGTTTTTGTGTGTGGGCTTCGTTCGTTCGGATGCAACTAAAAGCGCCCACGCTCTATGGATGAGAGTGTCAGACTGACAGAGTAAACGTGGAGCGAGCAAGCGTACCTACGGTCATGGCCCTAGAAATGCTACCTAGGTGCAGTCCCAGATGTACAGCACGCGGTCCATGGGGCTGTTCTTGAAGGGATGCCACATCTGCACGAGCAGATCCATTGGCCGGGGCACGCGACTTGCTATGCGACAACTCAACTGGAGTTTGGGATGCAGTGGCATCAGAAACTATCCGTCCGCTCGTCCGTCCGTTCGATAGCAAGAGTAATGCTTATCGCGATATATTCACGCAAGTATGGACGGTTCAATGTTGATTGGGCAGGGAATGTCCGTGTATGGAAACGCGAATGCTCAGGCACGGCATGACGACGGGGGATGCGTGTACAGGAAGACCGCTGATACTGGAGAGTGGAGCGTCGATTCTGTCCGCCTCGCCCTGGACTGCGCCGTCCAGGACACCTAGCAGCACGGTCTTCACCGGTGAGAGGCCGTCCACTAAATCCAAGTCTGACCCGCCGTCGTCGATCCGTAGGGGAGCCATCACGTCGGTTAAGATAAGGGAGCCAGGTACCGCAAGTCGAGGTGGTCTGAGAATGAGCGTTCCTGTGGATAGTCGTGATGGCAGGTGGCGACTGGAGGTTTGCGAAAGTTATGAGCCATAGGCGCTCGATGACAGATTAGTTAAGCAATTTTGTGCAAGGGGCGACGTTGCGGGGGTGAGAGGTGTCTAGTCTGAACCTGGTCGATGCACGAGAGACCGTCGAGGACCGCGAAATTAATTGGGCGGCGCGTTGGAGTTGGGAAGAGGAACGGCCCGGGCACACCCACTTTGTCGTCGCGGCGCTGATGCATCTGAAGGCTTATCAATCACACTTGAATGTTTGATCGACGCAACTTGATACCCTTCTTTCCCTCTCCCAACGCCTCTGAGCTCTTCTGCAGCAGCAAATGAAGAAAGGAAAACCTGCGAAACCTTCTTCCTCGATGTTCTTCCAAAACGCGAAGGATAATCAGTTCCACGGAACATCCCACTTCGTTGCCCATGAGCATAAGCACTACCACGGCTCTGGGTCAGAGGCATTAGACGAAGGTATGTCCAGCACAGTGTACCAAGCTACCTTGCGGTTTCTGGCAGCAGAGGCATAGACTTCCTTACTAAGTTGCTCTGCCCAAGGTATTCGATTGCTTGTTGCTCGTGTGGTGAAAGGGGCCATGCACAACTCTGAAGAGCGTTTCGACGCCCCAACTTGCCACAAGGAGACCCGGATAGCCCTTCAGGAGGATGTTCTCGGATGGGCAGACGAAATTGTAAAGGACTTCAACCAGCTTGTAACATGGATGTATGGCCCTGCTGGCTCGGGAAAGTCGGCGATTGCTCAAACAATCGCACAGAAGCTGGACGCTCGGGGGCAGCTTGCTGCGTCGTTTTTCTTTTCCCGAGCGAGCGGTAGCGAGGGCAGAGGGACAGAAATTGACTTTGTTGCAACTCTTGCACACCAGCTCTGTCAGACCAACCCTGCTACCGAACCACATATTGCTGCGGCCGTACGAAAGAACCCACGGGTTTTCGGTCTGACCCTGAAAGACCAGGTCAATCGACTCATTGTCGCTCCTCTTATTGCAGTCTCCACATCGTCGTCCGAGCCCTCCCGTCCCAGTGTTATTGTAGTCGATGGCTTGGACGAATGCCGAAAGGAGCATGATGCTCAAAGACGCATTGTAGACGCGCTCATTTCAGGGCTGTGCCAAATTCCACACCATACCCTCAAACTCTTCATCACAAGTCGTCCTGAGCACAACATCGTGACAATCTTCAATCGACACAGTGAGACACTCCTGCGGAGGATGGAACTCAACTATAAATGGAATCCCGACGACGATATACGGACCTTCCTGAATGCCAGCTTTGCGGACATTAGGCGCTCCCATTTTTACTTTCGTCGTCGCCCTGTGGACGAGAGGTGGCCAGAGTCAAGTGCAATTGACACACTAGTCAACAAGTCTTCCGGTCAATTCATTTACGCCTCCATTGTTCTCAAGTATATCAAGTCAGATGAGAATTACGACCCGGTCGCCCGCCTAACAACCATTCTCGATCTTAACAATAATAAGGACCAGCCATATGCAGAGCTGGATGCCCTTTACAAACACGTCTTTTCTCAGATCCGAGGCACTGATAGAGACCGCGTCCTCGTTATTCTATCCTTCAACCAAGAGTGTCCTAAAATGGGGTTTTTTACACCTGATGCTGTATCCATTTTCTTGTCCGAGTTCATGGGAATGCATATGGATGGAATCAAGTTTTGCCTGCTCCCACTGGTTTCTCTCTTGGTCTGGGACGACGGAAGGGACAGAATTCGTTACATGCATGCATCTCTCCTTGATTTCCTCCAGGATCAAAGTCGCTCCGATATCTTTTGCATCAACAGCCCAACCATAGCAGCTGGGATCGTTCGCCGAGCTATAGAAATGATTGAAGACGGAACAGCATTGAAGGCGAGTCCGAATGGCATATCGTCCTCTCTCTTCCAGGTAATAATTTTAACATTTGGCTCATCTCTCAGACACCCACTTCTCTGTGCTTCTCAATCGCAATTCCTCGTCACTACGCAGATATGCTACCACTGCCGGATCAGAGATACCACATTTATTCAATAGTGTCCAACTTCAATGTTGTGGACACCCTACTTTACAAAATAGATGTCGACTTTGTTAGGGCTGGTCTCCCTTACTTGGTGCGTCACATCAACAGGCACCTCGAGTGGGTTTTGGAAAACTCAAAAGTTTGGCGCTATTTTTCTACCCAAGTCGTGGTGTTGTCTGACTGATGTGGCTTTTTTACGCTCAGGACATGAATGCATCACACTATTTTTCCAATTCGGCGGCCCAGGTGCAAACATGGTTTGCCAATCAGTCTAACCGCCTGAGGCTCGATGGTTTAGACAACACCAAACAAATTGACTTGCGGCCATTTGTCGTAACTGCTCGCATTGGGTCCGAAATATCTGAATACTTTTCTTCGGCTCTAGAGATCTGCAGGTCGTCACCAATCTGCCACCCGCTCCAACGCGGAATGAAGATCAACTTATCCCGTCAAACAGCGGTGCTGTGCCATCTTATGTCGCACTCAATGCGCACAAGGTGGGGCCCACCCACTGAGGGAGTGTGGTTCCGTCGATCTGACCTCCTTGGCGGGTATGCAATGACAAGAGACAATTATGCGGAGGCATTGCAGTGCACCGCCTACTATCTATTACAACTACCAAAACGCACTCTCTTGGGGATCTTTAACGGCACTGATGCCAAGGAAACTATTCTTGAGACCCCTGTCATGCATCTGATACGTGAGGTTCTTGCCACATTTTTAGTGGAATCACCAGCAACCCCAGAGCTGTATTTTCTTGTGGCGCTTACTGAACCTATCATGAGGATCATGAATATGCCCTATCACCACCCATTCAAATGGGACTTGTACCCAAAGGTGAGCATATTTTTGACCACTTTGGCACTGTATAGATGCACGTCATCTCAGTATGTTGTCCACACATTATTTACACTGCACTAACCATCATAATTTTTGTGACCCAATACCAACAGGCATGCGTCAAACTGCCTTATCTTCAATACCAGACCTCCTCGGGATACATCCTAGCTAGGGCTACGGTGCAAGAATCTTTCAAGGATTTGAAGGTCAAAACAAGTCTGCATGAAGTGGTGGAGACGAGAGGGGTTCAAATGTTCCGGGATGGATTAGGACTGGCGGAGTATAAAGGACTTTTAGCACAATTCCCCTCCATCGACAGAAGGATTCCCGAATCTGCTTAATGGGATGTAATCATGTAACCACGAAATTTTTGTAATATAAGTAACAGTGTGTCGTACAAAGCGAAGCAGAAATTCGTGACCGACTTAGCAAATTCCATTACTCAGATGTCGTGCCTGGTGCATTGAAAGCTCCCAACACATAGTGACAGGAAGGTCCCCTCAAGTCTCTTTCAGGTCTATAATTTCTGCCGGAAGAAATCTATGTATCCCACTGCACAAGGACAACCTCCTCCCGCCACACCTCCTTCGCCTCCTTCCCGCCCTCCACGCAACAGTCCTTCTCGCACGAGAACACCATACACGTCCCCCACTCCATCCCCCTCGCGTCCTTGTCCTGGCCCTTTAGCGCTCTTTCCACCGCCGCGCGGCGTTCCTCATCCGTCATCTTCTTCGCGCTCTTCTTCCCGTTTTCACCATCCTTACCCTCAGACTCGGGTGCGTGCAGCACGTTGATCAGGTTTGGCATGAGCTGGCACTCAAACACCCACCGCCCGCCGCAGCGCGCGCATTTTGCGACGCCGGAGGGATCGTACACGCGTCGTTGTGGATGGACAACTTTGAAAGCGGGTTTGGTGACCGGGAGGGGGTCGGCTCGTGGTGCGGGTCAGAGCAGGTCGAAGGTGGCGTCTGAGGCGAAGGGCAGCGGGGTGCTGTTTAGTTCGTATCTTTATTTATATAAGCATTTGTTAGTGGAATGAAATGGATGAAGAAAAGGAAGAAAAGAGAAACACACTGGACGCACTGCTCGCCCTCATACCCAACCCTCTTCATAAACCTTTCGAAAACCTGGTCCACATCAATCGAGTTCTCGTACGCCTCCTTCGCCCAGCTCTCCACGCCGTCACCGCCTTTCCCCTTTTTACCCTTATCGTCGTCGACCAGTGCATTCCTCAGCACCTTGGGCTTCGGCTCGAGCGGGACTTACTCCGATGTTGTGGAGAGGTAGGACGGCGCGGCGTTCCATGCGGAGTCGGTGATGGATGTTGCTGCGAGTGCGGTGAGGAGCTCCTCATCTTCGTCTTTGCCCGCCTCGGAGTCGGATGCGTCGTCGTTGTCGTCTTGATATTTGTCCTCCTCTGCATGGGACTTGGATGCGGATTTAGGGTCATTTTTACCGTTTTCTGTTGATGAGGAGCCAGGTTCTGGTGCCCGACATAGAGGTACAGAGGTTAGAACGAGATCGAACAAGAATGATTGGATGATAGAATGGCGGAGAGGGACTGACAGTTGTAGGTGTCCCTCCAAAGATCTGCGCGCTTATTCCGAATCCAGCGCCAAACGTGGGCATGTCAAGCCGGTTTTTGTGCCCATCTACGTCAAACGCGCATGTCAGTGCCCAATATATAACTGTGCTCTCTCCCCTTTCTCCCTTCGTATATGCACGGCAAGAGAGTAGGAAAAGTATCAGGAAAGACAACTCACAGCAAACGGGTTCCTCCCGCCCGACTTGAACATCTCCTTGCGCTGCTGTTCCTGCCTGGCGCGCTCCTCACTCGCCTTGGTCCTATCCCACTCGCGTTGGTCCTGCCTCTTGCGCTTCTTGGCGAGTTTTTGCGCGTAGGCTTCGTTCGTTCAGATGCCGCGGAAGGCGCGCACGCTGGATGAATCATGGTTCGCGTCAGATCAAAAGAAAACGATAGAAAGAAAGAAAAACAATAGAAAGGAAGAAGGGATATTGGGCAAAAACAAGAAGAAAAAAGAGGACACCGTACCTGCTGTTCTTGCCCTGACATCCTGCTCTCGTGCAGCCCCAGATGAAAAGCGCGCGGTCCATAGGGCTGTCCTCGAACGGACACCACATCTGCACGAGTAGCCCCATCGGCTGCGCGCACGACTTGCAGTGTGAGGATTCGAAAGGGGGTTCACGCGACGGAAGCAGAACCTATAGGATATTCACGATTCATGTAGATAAAAGTGCAAGGGTTTGGTAGGTGAAGACATCAATTTGAATTGATTTGATTTGATTTTGGTATGGAGAGGAGCTACGTATATGCGCATATCTAAAAACGACTGGTCAATACCTGGGCACGGCGTGTCGACGGGGGAAGCTCGTACAGAAGGACCACTGATACAAGAGACGACAGCGTCGATTCTGTCCGCCTCGGTGTCGACTGCACCGTCGGACACACCCAGTGGCATCTCCACCTGCGAGAGACGGTCGTCTGAGTCCGAGTCTGACCGGTCGTCGTCCGTTTGTGAGGGAGCCATAACGTTCGTAAGATTTTGGGAGTAGGTATCGCGTGTCGAGGTGGTTTGAGGACGGAAGAAAAGGATTAGAGTATGTCCCGTGAGTGGTTGTGATGAAGAGTAGAACGAGGTTTGTGCAAAGCGTCAACTTGGAATCAGCAACGGCCCAGTGTACTAACTATAGCATCGACTCTAAATCTGCAGCCCTGGCACAACACCAACGATCACCTCTAATATCCACCGCGAGCAGCACCGCAACCGTCAGCTTGGGTCGATCTCGCAGCGAAGAGCAAAATGCGACGTGACACGCGACGCCTTGCCTGCCAACCTGTGCGCGACAACACGCGTACATCATAAGCACTATGCTGGCCTGGCTGGATGACCATGGCAGCACATGGCCCGCAACTCTCTGATAACCCGTCTTTGCTCGAGTCCACGCAGATGTGAGTGCCGTGTACATGAGCGAGTGACTCACAGTACCGCGTGCTCTACCTCTCATCTCCTGCCTTCGAATGTAGCTGGCTGTCTCAATGAAAACCTTAGCCGTGAATACTTCGACGGAGAGTACAGGATACCCTTCGACAGCATATTTGACAGCCCTACTTGTTGGAGATTCAAGGCCATGGGCAATGACCATGTACGTCGCTTTCCCTGTACAATCTTTCGCCTTGTGTTCTAAACTCAGCTTTTGACCTCGCAGACCAACCAACAGGTCGACCAAGGCTCCCTCATCCACCACCCTCTTCCACCTCCGGAGGTGCGCTCAAGTTCTTCAAGCCCGAGCCCTGGAACAACATCCGCCGCGTTATCCTGTTCACACAATCGAAGAAGTTGGGTACATATCCTCGCGCGCAAGACGAAAGACTCGATTTCGTCCTCGAGAACCTCATGCTGCAAGGCCGCAACCAGCTCGCGAATATCATGGCCATCGGAACTGTGAACCACTTCAAGTTCAGCCCGTATAGCGCGGCATCTATCACTGGAAAATACGAAGCTCTGGCTGAAGTATGAGGAACACGGCGTTTTATCATAGGAAGAAGACGGGACTCAGGTGGCGGATGAGGGTGTTGCAGATGTGATGCGTGGTGGAGAGTGCTTACTCGTATGTTCCTTTTCTCTCCGGTTTTAATTCACAATAATAATGGTGATCGCAAACATCACAGACCCCATTGAGTTCGCCACCACCAAGCGCAACAAATTCTCTATCTTCGAGGTACACGCTGCCAACATCAAGGGCGACACCCTCAGGTTCGCCATTTGCGATTCTCCCATCTGCGGCTTCCTTGACGACAAGATCCTCTGGCCTCTGGCGACGAATTTTGTCAAGGAGCAGATTGTCAAGTACGTCTGTCCGCGACCAGACGGTCTTGGTGACATGCAAGATCGACGACCGCCTTGTCGGACATGCGTCATCACATCCAACTGTTACATATATTTCGTCCCGGTACTTGAACGCATGCTGACCCTCCAGCCGGAGATGTTACGTGGGTACCGCAGCTAGTAGTACAGAAGTCTGTGCCGAGACGATACACCGCGACGCAGCTCCCGCAGACTTTCAAGCTGCACGAGCTATTCCATTGCACCACCACCATAAGGCCAGCCTCTTCATATCCTGCCTCTGCAAACGTTCCTGCAAAATATTTGCGTGAGCCGTTCTCCTTGTTCATTTTGTGCTGCAGGCCAATGAATTGATCAATTTCTTATTTCTGATTGATGAACAGATGTCCACCTCGAAAACATCGACATGAGGTGTGTTCATCGCGTCAAACGCGGCCGAGATCCTTAAAGACATGCCCATCGACTACCTCAAGTCGGAAAACATTCCCTGGCGGGGCTCCTTATTCGAACTCGAAACGGAAACGAATGCACTTCCAGCTCGGCCATTTTTTTGACATTCACCCAATGCTACATCGATCATGCCGAGCCACTGGCAGCATTGGAATACTTCAAGGAAATCGGGCGCTGGCGTTTGGGTGAGCTGCCTGGGGGCACGAGTTTCTGGTTGTCGTTCCTGCTGTTGTGGACTACTGGACATTGCATTTATGACCGCCAGCGTAGTGGGCGAGTACAGGAAAACCGTTTCGAGACACTGTCCCAGGATTTCAACGGCAGGATTTCTAGAAGATGATACATTGGGACATGAATATTTTACATGATATTATGGAAGCTTGCGCTACTTCGACATTACAGTCCATCACAAACTCATTACTATTTGTAAAGTTGGTGCCATGTCAAGCGATACGCTCAGCAACCCAGTTAAAAGGCCCACCAATAGTGAGAAAGACGCTTGACATGACGCTAGAGAGTCAGTCCTGGCCGAGGAATCCCGAGGTGTGGAACACAGCAGTGCTCCACTGCGCAACCCAGTGGCCATCACCGAAGTTCTGTGGAAAGAGAGGCAACTGGGTGAGCAAAAACGGTCAGGTGGGAGAGCTCGTACACTTACGAGGTTAGCAGTGCACTTGTACGAGTCGCCATCGCACTTGAGGGCGGTAACAGGAACAGGGGCGGTGGTCTCAATGCTATGATCAGCCTTGCTGCCCTAAATAGGAAGTTTGTTTCCATAAATGGTCATAGTGGAATCTACGAATGCGGAGGTATGGAAGACAGCGGTCGGCCACTGCGCGACCCAGCGGCCATCGCCAAAGTCCTATTCACAGCGAAGACATTGATTAGCAAGAGGTCTCAAAATGTGTCGTGCACTGCTTACAAGGTTGGCGGTGCACTTGTAGCTGTCGCCGTCGCACTTGAGGGAGGTGACTGGGACGGGTGCCATGGCCAATTTGCTCTGAATGATTCCAATTACTTAGTACCAACTGTATCTGGTGGTGGGTAGGAGCGTACCATGTGAGCCTTGTCAGCACCGAAGAGACCGGTGTGGAAGACGGAGGTCGACCACTGAGCGACCCAGCGACCATCACCGAAGTCCTGTAGAGAAAATACAGGCTGTTCAGTATTACGATGAGGATTTGTCTCTTAGGTACACATACGAGGCCGGCAGTGCACTTGTAGCTGTCACCATCGCATTTGAGCGAGGTAACGGGAACGGGGGCGAGAGCTGCCTCGGTCTGGATGGAGTAGAAGGCCATAGTCAGCATCATGGCAAGGTTGCCTCGAACAGTTGCACCATGCAACGTACGTTGGCGGAGCCCCAGGGGACAGCGGCGACGGCGCTGACTGCAGCAAGCAGAGAGATGAAGCTGGTAGTGAATTGCATATTTGGCTGAGACGAGGAAGAGCTGCTTAGATGTTAATCGAGGGGGTGAGTGATGATAGAAAATGAGGCTCTGGACTCACTTTTATACCTGTTCAGTAGGGGCAGTGGCTGTGGTTGGATTATGAGCTGAAGCGAGCACCAGATCTTTGATAGTGATTTGATTCCTTAGCCGCCGACGTAAATTCGTGATGTCTATGTCGTCTATAGTGGGTGCTGTATGCGCCAGAACTGGATTCACTGCTATGGTCAATGTTCCCACAGGCGTTCCATTACGCTTTGTACCTTTCCGTATACTTGAAGGTAGGAACTGAAGCATGAGTGAGCGTCGCTCATCCTTCGGTCGCCTCATCACCCCTCACCGCCGTCATACTCAGAGGGTGTTGCGCACTATCGGTAGAGAGTTGACGATAACGAAATGACAAAACTTGAAAGCCCACCGAGTGAGTACTGTGCCAATGGTGGCTAATTCATTGTTTTTGCCCGGCGTAGTTGTCGTGATTTGCTACAGCAAGGAAGGGGTGTACCTCAAATCAAGGCAGAAGCGCGATTAATTCGCTCGCCCCAGATTTCCGAGCGGGGCCCGGGGTGCCGTCAGTGATAGACTATTTTCTACAGGACTTTCACACTCTCTGAGAGCGAAGAATATGAAATGAAAAGATGCTTTTGAGCTGCCAGACACATGGATCTGCACCCACGGCCATAATAACTTCGCAAATACTGTGCAGTTGGTGTCATGGTCGTCAGCTCATGACCTAAAATTGTGGCACGTTTTAGCACATTCTGCACGTCAGCATGAACCGTCTTATCTATACCCATTCCAATTGTCCTACCATGATACTTACCTCTAGGAAGAGAATTCCAAATCCAAATCATAAGAAGATTGAATTTGAAATCGAATTTAATTGAGGGGGCGGTCAGATCAACAAGGAGAGAGATTGAAAAGCTCTTCTGATTCAAAATTTCCCTACTTCAGCCCCCGCCTTCACAAACGTTCGGACCTGTTCAGACCTTAGGCTTGGACAATGACTTGATGATTCCGCACATCTTATCACAGTACCTTAAATAATTGTACGAAATCAGAACAATTAATGAGCTTCGAATTGGGGGAGGAAGCGGGTCCCACTTGAGGCTGAAATGTAAAACACATTGCGCTACACAATCTCCGCGAAGAACAAAGAGACAGAGAACGTTGGATAACAAAGAGCCGGGCGGCGCCTCCACCTACCCCCACTTGCTCGCCTAGTCATTGCCATGCCGTGACATGGGTACTCAGCACAACGACAGCGCTGATCCCCCTATTCGGCTTCTACATAGTCTAGAACCGGAAAGCGCATGCTGCTCGAGAATGCAGAGTCGAGAGTGAAGACAGGAATCATGTCAAGGGGTGTCAGATCCACCGATCACGGCCGTTGTTTGAGGCCACGCGAGATTGCTGTCACTTGACGTGAGAACGCAAACGGATCACATCGGCATGTCACGGCAGTGCGGCAAGTGCACCAGCTCAAAATGAGATGTATCGATTCAACTATCAGTCTAATAAGTAATATTAGCGATAAAGCAGAGTACCATGAAGTCATAAATGCACCGCTTGAAGTTTGAAGCTTGAACCTCATGCGCCGAACAAAAACAGAGGTGCGCAATGGGAATGCAAACAGGGATTTTAGAAAGCAAACGAGGGTGCACCTCCACCAAGGCTGTAAACAGTCGTAGCGAGTTTGCGCTCAAGCCCTGAGTCGATATTTGCCAGATATTTGCTGCCTGGTATAAGCTGGAGCTTCTTAAATAGGGGATCCAGTGCGCATGCAGAACGGGGACATTATTATTTGAACCAACAAGCTTAAGAATTTCTGTTCACGTGTCTTGGTGAATACGGAGACGTACGAGGGTTTTAGTTGCATCGAGAAGTATAATCATATAAAATTAAGAGGAGATATAACAAATGTGGCAACGAGGAACTTGCCTTTATACTATCTGATTGGAAATTTGAGCAACTAGAAAGGAGTAGTGTATGCAGTTGGTCAGAACTCAATGTTGTGCAATCAGGATGTGCAGGATCTTTCGAGGGGCAGTCCCTGACAATGACCCGTGTTTCGCGGCATTCCCGACACGCTCCTGCTCTGTTGGCAGAGGCTCCAGTGCAGAGGGAGGTGCGGGTGTGAATTGTTGAAGCTTGGGAGACTGGAGTTGACATAGAGAAGGTCATAGCCAATTTGTATTGTAGAAGTCGCGTCGCGTGGAACAAACAGATAAGTCTTAATATTATGGGGTGAGTCCAATCCCCGTGTTCCTGGACAGTGCGCAGATGGAGTCGGACTCCCAACAGAAGCGCTTGTAAGGTTCAGACAACATGGTTCAATGCCTGCCTTGTCAAGCCATCCGAGCAAACGGTCTTCGAGCTCTGTTAACCGTGCACAAGTCCCAAATCCAATCGACACTGATCGAGATGGGCGGCTTTGCATTTCAGTCCATCCTGATGCCTTTCTATATGGTAGGTTCAAGAAGCTTGCTTGACTGTCGAATACCATCGCTCACAACGAACTTCTTCAACTGCAGATCTTGCATTGCTTGAGTCGTATGGTTGGGGGTGGCCATGATTAGTTGAGGAATAAGCACTATTGCAGGGAGAAGAGAATTATTGAAATTATGAGAAAGGAAAGCGGAAAGATTGGAGGAATTTACATTATATACACCGTCTGGTGTCCATTGTAGCGGTATAATAACGAGCTAAACGCGTTTTTGAGACGAGAAAATAGGGGCAAATGAGGTGTCATCCCACGACCTCATTGCCAATGACTGGACGTGGCTGCCGCAAAAGCCGGCCGTGCTGCCGCTTTCCATATTTGGGGGGTACCCCCCCACCAACCCATGACATTCCTAGGTATCGCCCTGCCGGGCATGCCTGGACTTGATGGCCTTGGTTTTCATCTGTCTCTCATATTTTACAAGCTACCACATATTTGTCACACCAGACCTTTAAATGGGTCAGTCATGGGGATGACAGCCTGACTCACAGCAGAAAATTAATGTGGATTGATGCATAATATATGTCATGCAGAACATATTTATAGTTTGTTCTAATTGTTGACTGGATAGCAATGAAGTGGAATGTAAGAAACACACTGTTGATTGTTCTATTGGCAAGTGCTGAGAGTGACAAAAAGATCGTGAATTGGAAGAGAACGGCGGAACGGTCGAACGGCAGAACGGTGGGACTTGCCGCCATTCCCACTCTGGCACGTGTAACAGTCGCGTAGGCGCGCCAGGCCCCTATCTCCAGGTTGATTGAGCGGCCGACACATATACATATAGCTCTTGGTCCTTTGCACCGATAAAGCGTATGTCTGTCTGCGTGTCCCATAGTAGGTCACTTGAGAGATTTGAATCCGATTCACGCTGTGGCGGGTGGAGAAATTCTCAATATGTTCGTGCTTTCTTCTGGTCTCCCGGATGTTCCCCTTGAATCCATCCCCACCCTTCGTCTCTTCCGCCCTATCCGCAGCCCTGGGGTGGTTTAAATCCCTGTACAGTAAATATGCGCGCTGAAGTACTGTAGTTGCAGTTTATACAGCCAGTCAAATGATACTGGCCTTATTCAAGTGTTGAGCTGTTCTCGTCAGAGGCGGGTCAGTCGTCATTTAAACATTGTGTATTCGAATATAAATCATCGAAAATTCCATTCCCGAGGACCTAACGCGGTGTACATATTGTAGAAGACTTCTCTCGTACCAAGAACCCGCCAGCCATGCTTCCGGGATACATCATCATCTGTCGCGCCACATCCAGCATCCCCCAAGAGAGCGCTCAAACGGCGGCTCGTAGATCCATTGTATCATCGCGAGAGACTCCTACACTCACGCCAGAAGCTCTGGGATGCTGGAGCGAGAGCATTTGGCGGCGCGAACAAGGTGCGCATGGGACAACTGATATCTCCTGTCTTGCCTACAAGCCGACCAATGGCGATATCGCTCTGGAGAGTAGTTACGGATCTGTAAACAGAATTGACGTTGGCGAGATAGGAGCGGAGGAGGCAGAGGCTAGTAGCTGACTGGGAGGCATTGGGCGGACATGGTATGGCGCACAAAACTGAGGCAGGGATGGACAACCACCGGCCCGCGCCGCCACCGTTCTGCCGTTCTGCCGTTCCGCCGTTCTATTTTATTTCCTGTTCGTTCTCGAGAGTGATGGCCAATCTGCCCTTTCCCACAGTGGATCGGTCTGACCATTTCAATTAATTTGTCAGGGGGTGTGACCTGTGACAACTGGTGATGCGCGGGTCGTGCGCTTGACCCACGATTTTAGCAATTTGAAGCGACTTCGATATACGCACTGAACGGCACATTTGAACAGCGAACGCGCTCTTGCACCCTTAGATAGCACCCACATACGCACACAGGAACGGTCTTTGTGATCACGCACCGATTATCGCATGTTCGACATTGACATCACGCGTTCGACCTCGCTTTCACACGGTTTCGATTTAGACGCCCACAATCTGCATGTCAATACCTCGCCCAATTTGCCATCGTTTCCGGTGATTCATCACACGGCGGATACATATTCTGCAGGAGTATTTGGGCATGGTCGCCATGACGCGCTGCGATCGCTCGTCGTCGAGTTATAGTGTCATTGTAGTGTTGCTACCTTATGGGCAACATCTCCATTCCAGGTCTGTTGCTTGCACCGTGCGCATTTATCCTATCTATCTCTTTCATTTGTATTGTCATTTCGCTTTTCTACTCCTTATTTAGTATGTACATTTGTGTCTCATGTTTCATCTTGCCATATTAGTATTCCCTTTATCTTGTACATATACTAGAGCTACATACCAACATTCCCCAGTCAATCCCCAGTTCTCTGACCCCAGTTCAATCTACCCCAATTACACCACTCATATGTTGCCCCCTCATTTGCTCTATGTTATCTCTTTGCTCTATCTTGAAATACCAGCCAAAATACATCATTTTCGCATTTTCGCACTTACTTCAACCAATCAACTTGGCCCTCAATCAAACACACCAAAGTCCCTCATACATCCCTTGCAGCCTCCTCACCAAAACCTCAATCATCACAACCTTTGCTCCTCATAGCTCTGCATTAGTAGTGTAGCATCATATTACATTTTTGTTGTATATTACATGGTGACAGCAGAGTTGGTGCATCACCAGCTTTCATGCTGGTCCAATAATCAGACCTTGTGATTTTATTCAATATCTTAGCATTCATTTCCATGTATCTTAGGATTTATATCTATGTTTATCATATGATATGACTCATATTTAGATATTTAGACCTACAATTTCCATGTATGTATGTTGTTCATTTGCCAACAGATTATACCTGCCCCCATTTTTTCCAACAGACACTCACCAAAATTTGTCACTGTCAAGTCCCTGATGTCATGTCCCAAGGTAGGCACTCATCGATCATCACCCATAGCTTTAATTCCCAACTTCTGTAGGCTTCTTGCCTCCAGAAATCTGATGATTTTGAACAAAAATTGTTGCTGTCACACGTAATTTTGGCTGATGAACTAATTTCTGGATGAACTATGTGCATAATGTGTCACACCCGGTGAACTTATGGTTGAAATAGTACAGTACTTTTAGATACAGTACAACACAATTTTTACGCTTTTAGGCACTTAAAATGTCCAGTTTTTGACTAGTTTGTCATGTTTGTCATTCACCTCCATGACCTGTGACATGTGCAGACTTTGTCATTGTCAGAGGCCTTCATGACCTGTGACTGACAAATTAATCAAAATGGTACAGTAGTTTATGGTGTGCCTGAGCCTGGCACATAGGGTTGGGCATCATATCATGTGGCAAAATGCCAACAAGGCTGTGGTGTATGTTTGTCCATTAGCTGAATTTTTATTTTTATTTTTCTACCTTGTTGTGATAATATAATGACCTATTGTGCATGATAATGCTATCAAAATTTCGTTAAAATGGTGTGCTGCGCGCTTTTTTTCATGTTGCGCGCTTTTTGTTGTGACATGCACACTATTTTCTTGCTGCATGCTTTTTTTATTTAATGCGCAATATTTTTTAAAACCTTGTATGCGGTATTTAGTTCGCTGCACAGTGGTTTAATTTATGTTGTGCGAGCTTTTTGTCTGTGCGTGATCCCATTTGACCTCTGGACGCTAAAACATAGCAAAAGACTTGCCGATGGCTGCTGAGCGGAGTCTGAACTCGAAAACACAGCTCAACCACTCATAGATTCACATGCTCTGCTGGCTTTGGGAGTGGCTTAGGAGCTCTAAAAATGGCTTAGGGACATATGGGAGTACTTAAAAACACAAAGATTCAGCGTTCATTGTGTTGTAAAACCCAGTACAAGTCAATTTGGTGTGTGTCATTCATTAGAGAACCAATGAACAGCTTAAACTGCTGAGTCAAGCACTGTTCTAGCTCTATAAATGAATGCATATAATGGTACATGTCTCAGTAACAACATGAATCTACAAGCGGTTGAGCCATGATTTGAGTTCAGACTCCGCTCGGCAGCTGTCGGCAAGCCTTTTGCTATGTTTTAGCGTCCAGAGGTCAAATGGGATTGCGCACAGACAAAAGCTTGCACAACATAAATTAAACCACTGTGCAGTGAACTAAATACCGTGTACAAGGTATAAAAAAATATTGCGCATCAAATAAAAAAGTGCGCAGCAAGAAAATAGCACGCATGTCACAACAAAAAAGCGCGCAACATGAAAAAAAGCGCACATGTCATGAAAAAAATAGTGTGCGACACAAAAAAAGCGCGCAGCACACCATTTTAACGAAATTTTGATAGCATTATCACACGCAATAGGTCATTATATTATTGCAACAAGGTAGAAAAATAAAAAGGCTTTTTCAGCTAATGGACAAGCATAGTGGTGCAACAAAAACCCAAAGCTTATTCACTGCTGCCAACACTAGGCTAGTTGCTAGAGAAGGCCAGGGAGCCACATGGGCCTTGATCGGAAACTAGAACCATCCTAATTCTGCTACTGTGGACAGGGTTACGCTTAGCAAATCAATACGTGAGAAGCACCAGAGAAAGATTGTACCGTGGCCTATTGGAAGTCAGTGCTTATATCCGATGAATGATGATTCAAGTTTAAAGTTTCGGTTCAAGCCACAATCATGCTATCTTGAAACACACTGGCAGCCGACTATGACTCTGCAATGTTACTATGTCCTGAATGTGTCCACAAAAGCTCACTTCTATTCCATGAGTCGCTTGTATTCTGTGTGGATTCCTTTCCATATAGAGGACATAATAACAGTGCAGAGTCTCTTCTTTTCCTCCAAGCCAGCACCACATTGGCTCCAGTATGCATTACGGCAAATATTTTGCCACAGGGTTCCAGAATGAAATGGAGATAGGACTGAACACTGTCTTAAAAAAGCATACATCGAAGGTGAATTATGAAGAACATAGCCTCTCAATTGGAGTATCTGGGGTTCAATCGACAATCTCCACAGTAGTGTTATGCATACGTAAATTTCTCTTGAACTCAAAATAATCCATCACCTTCCATGATTTGGAGCCGTGACAGTTGAGTGAGCACTTGAATTGAAAATTATGAGTCTTCTGTCATCTGATGTCCAATTAGCTGTAGTGTCCTTCTGATGTCCAATTAGCCGTTGTGCACTTCTGATGTCTGATTAGCTGTTGTGCACTTTTGATGTCCGATTAGCTGTAGTGCTTAATCAATTAAGTTCAGCCTTATTCTGTTGTTTGATTGAATCTAGAGCAACTCCTCCAGATGAAACCCTGAGTGTCGACAAGGGAATGCAGCATATATGCACATGGTGTCTGTTTACTGTTGACTTGGTTGCCCAGCTCGAAGGCAAACACTTGGTGAGCCTTGCGTTCATGCAGCCTCTGAATCCCACTGATCATTCCACATTAGCTCATGTCTCAATCAGCTACTGCTTTTCCACTGTCAAAATCCCATAGAGGGCGTAAGCAGGATGATACTCTTCCTCCAAGTCGATCTCGGGATGTTCAGCGAGCATTCAGGGCCAGACGTGCCAACTACATCAAGGTGATGTGCTACAATTTTCATATGAATGGTATAAAATTTACCCAGTATTTGCAGATGCTGGAGGATCTCATTTGCCAGTTGGAGGATGAGAATGCGTGTTTGAAACACCAGCTTAGAAGTAGGAGCGAAAGCAATGTCATGTCCCAAGTTCCAGGTACAATCAACACAGCTTTCTGGTTCATCAGTTGACTCATGTATTTCCTTGATTAGCCAAGGTCAATGACTGGGACAGTGCATCTGCAGAGCGCACTGAGATTGCTAGTACCAGCATGTTTGGTCAGTCTCTAGGCTACAATCAGGCTGCCAGTGGGTGCTGTTGTCCAGATCCCGAATGTTTGTTGCCTGACTTCTTGGCTCCAGACAACACACTCGCATTCTCAGGACCTCCACAGACTTTGATGCATGCATCTTCGCAGGTAGATGGTAATCACAGACCTCCTGCTAATGTGATTGGCATGCCATCAGATGTCACATCAATGTACTACCCACTACACACTGAGCTTTCAAGTCATACTCTACCGTCCTTTGATGTTTGAGTGGTAATGTACCATACTGTATGGCGTCCTGAGCCCCTGTACAATATGGATCAATTTATGCTCGATCATTTTTCCATGACCACAACCGATTTGTGTAACTTAGAATGGATCGTGATATCACATCATTTTGATGTTACATAAATTATGATTGTCAATCTCTGACCCCAGCTTGATCCGTCATCAAAGTGGGCGCATGTTTGTATATTACATCATCGTCGGCCATTGGCACGCACAAACTTTGTTGGAGGCAAATTGTGACGGTGACTGGACTTTCAACGCATTTTGGAAGACCACAACAAAGGGATTTAGCATATGTTATTATGAGCATGTATAGAACCTATTGCTTCAACTAATCTAAATCCCCGTTGGCGTGAAGTGGCGCAGCGGATTCCAACATCTCACACCTGTTCTCCAGAAAGCTGATGCGAGCGCACTTAGATGCTGCGTCGCCGGCTGGACCTTGATTTTGTACGAGTCAGGTCTTTAATTTGAGAAGCAAGGCTATCGATAAAAAGGTCGTAGCCTGCTATGAGGCGATTCTTTAACCCATGGACAACCGATACCTCTTTGCGAAGCTTGTGGATTTCAGATATTAAAATACGGTCGGACGCCGTCAGATCCGAACTGTCGTGTGAGGTTTTTGTTGGCCCTTGTCCAAGGTCTTGGCCAGAGGTAGGAGCTTGAAAATAATGGCTGAGTTGTCACAGAACGGGCACGTCGCCAGTGGCAATGAAGAGACATACAATGATGAACCGGTCTACCATCTAACGTCTTCATAACCTGGTCCTGGGTGACCAGCACTTTGATTTTGGGGGTCTGGAAGGGTGTCGCGTGAACTTTGAAGGGAGTCCATCCACATCATAAATCGATGGTGTGTCTGCATGAAGTTTGATCGGCAACTTACTTGTATGCTTTTGAGAGTTATCACCTGCACAGGGCACTGCAGCCCCACTGCGCAGCATGACTTTGCCAATGACAACTTGGTGCTCGACATCCGTGAGCAAAGGGTCAGAGACAGTTGGATCTGCTGTTAAAACGAGGCCTTAGCTTTTCAACAAATCCAGGATATGAATATAATACTAACCAGCCTCTTCTGGCCCAAGACTTTTGCCGTTGAAGGTGCTTTCAATCATTGGTGGGGACAGTACGTGGAGGTAGTAGTAAACAGGCTGGAATGAAGCCTCGCGTGCATGTCTCGTTGATATAGTACACTCGCTTGAACGTTGGCAGCTGTCATTTAAGGTTCGAGTTTTGGGCGCGCGAAACGCTGCTGAGGGTCACCACTCCGTCAATATTCCATAAGATTCATATTGTCCGAGAATGTACAGAACGCATAGCGTGCAAATTTAAAAGTTTCAATTCAATTGAATCCCCACTCTCGCTGGATACGTCCCACGAGACGGCAAGAGCTCAAACAATTCTCACCCAGCTCCAAGCTGCGGACAACCTTGGAAAGGAGATTGCGTTGAACTGGCATTTTGGTCGAGAATATTGGTAGCCAGATATACAATGCTATTGATGGCTTTGATTTCTTGAGTAAATGGTTCACAATACCACTTGGGTCAGGGTACAATGAAGGCCAGACTTAGGGAAACCGTGGTAGTTATTGACCTTCAAACTCAACTCTTCGTCATGTCCCAGGAGAGAATTTGGCAAAAATGGTGTAGAGATAGTCGCCTGGTTAGGCGTGCCTCAAAGAGCCGGCCCCTTGCGCGTAGTCAAAAGCAGGAAAGTATAATGCCGTGTAAACGAACCAGCTGCGCATGTTAGTAGGCATGGAACACCCGAGAACGAGAGCGGGATTGGGATGAGGATGGGACTTGCAATGGCTAGGAAATTTACGTGCACCGGAAACATGTGCGTTGGAGTGTAATCGGGATGCGATTAACTCGATAGCTACAAACACCTGGTATGCATTGTACTGTAATAAATGGGCTGGAGGAAAGTTTGAGAGACGCAAAAAAATTCATGAGACAAAATAAGGGTGCTGTAAAAGAGTCCTCGCACATGCATACCCACTGACAAGAGGAGCTGAGCCATACGTCTCGTATGCGGGGAGCAGCATGAGTTGGGGGTCAGCGCGCTGGTCTTGAGTGGTGTGATCACATCACTGCACATGCCAGATTATTGATGTGTCGGCTGTGGGCACCTACCCAGTAGAGGAAGTGGCCTTGTGTTCGATTTTCCAGCTCCTTCGTACGGCTGAAGGTTGCTGCAGCGGGAAATGAAGATGCGGGACAGGATGGCAAAGGTACACCCACGGTTCTGGGACTTGTAGTGAGCGCGTAGTGGCCGTTGCTCCAGTGACCAAACGCGGGCGTCTTGAGGTATAGAGGGAGTACCTTTCCCTACGATAGATTCAAATGTCTATGACAGGCTTAACGGGTATTATTAACTGTGCAAAGTCTCTGATGCGAGTATATTTGAAGATGCGAGTATCAGAGGGTTTGATAGATACCTTGATCAATCCGCCTAGACGCAGTATGGATCTGGCACAAGTCTCCGGAGTCAATTAGGATGATCTTATGATGCATCAATGAATACACAAAAGCACTCGGGAGAGCGATGGCGTCAGACGTTATGAGCCGTATGAGCCATCGAATCCTCTATCACATTTGGGACAACGATCACAACATTTTGTTTTCGAGATTACATGGTGCTTGTTTTGAGATTACATGGCATTTGATCATTAATACACTGTAAAATAGAGGATTCGACGGTTCATCCGTCTTCTGTGGCCCCCTTAATCCACGGTAGGTAAGAAATCATGCCGTGATTAATGTGTAAGCTGTTGCCGACTAGGCAGGGTCTCCTGCAAATTCTCAGGTTTAGCCGGCACAGGGGATATTCGATAATGTTGGGACATTTTTGTTACAAAGAACCACACGTTGGCGCTTATGCCGTGTTGGACAGTTTTCCGACATTTGACTCTCTCTAAATTTAATGTTGGACGGGCAATTCCCGCATATGTCCCGCTCTCAAATAAACCCGAGGCGGATCACCGATTTCTCATTTTTGTAATATGGAGTTAAACTAATGCTTGCTACTGGGCATTGGATGCTCTTGCTTGTTTCTGCGTCCATGGGATTATGAGGGCCTCCCCGGAGTCCGGCACGCATAGTCGCACACACAGATCCTCTGCAGTTAGAAAGGTGACGCATACATGGGGATATTAAAGTTCAAGCAATGAGATGCACTCTGACAATAGTGTTGTGGCTGCAGCACGAGAGACACGCAGAAAACACAAGATGAAATGATTAACGACTATTAATACAACACGGCAATAATGGTATGAAATAATCATCAAGGAACGGTTATCCCCCATATTCTACAGTAAAAACTCGGCATTTTTTTAATACATTGTCTCCCTCATCAGCTGACTAATACTATCTTGAATTCCATCCGTCCACTTCCATCGCCCTGACTCCCCTTTCATGGAATACAGGGCCACAACTAGTCTTTTTCCGTCACGTCCTTGGGCTTCAGCGTACGCGTGATCCTTTTGTGGGGAGCTGGTCTTTGTTTCTGTCCAGTTTGTTGAGTGATCCAATCGTTCCCATATCTGCAGTCCGACCTGGACAGCAGCTAATTTCTCTCGCATTTCCCCAGCACGCCTTAATGATTCTTTGAAGAAAGCATTGCAGTCTTCCTTTGGTGATGCATAAAGAGTTTTCTGCTCCGTGAATGACCCATAACCACGTGTGGGGGTATTGATGCTCGCTGTCCGTAAATTGGGGAAGTGGCAAGAGTGGTCGTCCAATATGCCAATAATCATCTATAATCACACTTCAGTATCATTGAAATTGCTCAGGAAACAAGACAACAAGACAAGAATTCTCACCAGAGGATTCAAATAAGGCATTCTGAATGTAAGGTGAATGAGAGCAGGGAACGCCTGGGCTAACCCAATGAACGCCAGAGCTACTTCGTCACTTGTTCCATTACGTAGATTTATCTCCAATTGTTCCAAGTGGATGTTTGCCTCCCCGTGCCCATGCAACAGGTTGTGCACCAAATTGGAGAAGTCTGCCATATGGATCGCTTGTTCCAGTTTCAGGGTGGTCAACCGTCGACACTTTGCCAACGAGGTCAAACGGTAGTCGCCGGTCACAGTGAGTGATGTAAGCAGCGGGAGCGCCCAAATACAAGCTTTTTTACAATCCATGCCAGGGCCCAATGAAGTGATAAGAGTCTCGTATTGTCGATTAATGCCTGTTTTATCAAGCTGCTGAAGGAGGTATCTGGAGACGGACTTCCCCGAGATAATATGGAGAGCCCGTAGATGACATAATTTTAACAAAGCATTTGAAAACATTGGGAACCCTAAGAATGCGTCTTCGGTAGTATTGCCTCGATAGGTGAGATGTCTGATTGCACCTGCGTATAGACGTGCATTTTTCCTCGAGGATACGATTGTTGCAAACAATTGTCGAGCCTTTAGTCCTGTGATAGCAATAGTGTGGTAGATTCTGTATGATGAAGCAACATGCATCTGGCTTGAGGTGCGCATCAGACAGAGTAAGTCGCTGATGTCAATGTAACTGCAAATCTGATCTATCAGTTCGGGTGCAATAAAGACATTGCTCATAACTGTGGCCATGCTGTATTTTATGGATACCGTCTTTGGCACTGGGAACGGAGATTTGTGGGAGGTCTGCCGCTCAGGTTCATATCTCAAATTTACATATATATTTGTACTCGCCTCCTTTCAGAGGCTGTGCCTTTATCAAAATGGAATTCATATGCGCCTTTTTTAGAATACTAGATTCAAACATCTCTTCCGAACGAATGAGCAAATAGAAACAAAGCACTCGGGTTTACCCAGGCCGACTCCGGAAAAGGAGAATCGGTGATCTAGGGATTACCTTGCAACCACATTGACATATCTTGAAAAGTCTGTTCCGGTGTGTAGGCGAACTAGCCGATTACCATGACTGCTCAGTCTGGATTATTGAGTGACCATTCACACCCTTGTTTCTTGATTTGCCATTCATTTCTTCTCCTTGACACCTGTCGACAAGTCTGGAGTGCTCATCAGAACCGGCGCCGTCTCTTCCAACCTTCGTCATATCAATCTGGACAATAGCAGGCTGTGTGGTATTGCCCGTGACCTCCAAAGGTTTGCATAAAAGACATAGAAAGTCGTAGGAATCGCCATTCGAACCACATTAATCATGGTTGTCATAAGACGCTCACCTGATAGGCCTTCTCTGGTTAAACGGCATACCGCGTGAGTATTTGTTTGGACTGTATGCCGAAAACATCATCTGAATTGCAAACAGTAATATAGACCGATTTCTATTTGTGAACGGGCAGCCTCCTCGTATTCGCCATGTGGACACAATGGAGCACACGGGTTGTAGCAGAAATAAGCTTAGTTGTGAGGATGTCGGCTATCTTGTTCGTAGGGTTCGACGTCAACGGCCGTCCCCTACGCAAGGCCTTCGAACATGCCCTAACATTAATAACAACGATGACTGTGTGTGCCCGTTTACGAGTGAGTGGTAGTAATTTGATGATGCGAAGGCTCCCTGGAAAACCCGCTAATGATACGGTTTGTCTTCCAGCACGAGCCAACGTTGTCGACACGCGGCGACCACTGACGCTTCGTTGTTCATGCAATAACGAAATACAGAAGTCTAGGAATTCCACCAAGAATGGTTGAATACAATTGTTTGGCACGGCAGCAATCATGTTCAGTCAGTCAGTGTTGGGATTCAACCCGGCATGGCAATTAGTCATCATATTCTTGGCTTACATCATTACAGAAAGATATTATTTTCTAGGTTATTCTACACGCTTTATCTACAAGTATATAGGGACTCGAGTAGTACGGTACAATGTTAAGCTTGTTACGAGCCCGATTCCAACAGTCAGGACGTTGGGAACGCTGTACTTGTATCGGTTTTGAAAATTTGATTGATTTCTATTTACGGGGTGTCTTGTCTATAGGTAGCTCATGTTCATAGCAAATGGTATATTGAATTGTAGAATCACCCAATCGGTATAGGGGAAATACAAGTAGTAATCACACTGCATATGGAGTCAGATTAGATCCAGCAGAAAACATGTCATCAGGCGCCTGGTTGCCTGGTGTCACCGCTATGCAGATGTACACCCATGAGTAAGGCTACAGTGTAGAGTCGCCCTTCGTTGGATTTCACTTCCATTTTCAATATTGGAAGTAGCGGTAATACCCACGCCAAATAATCAACTCGCCATCAACAATGTCACAATGTAGCGACAAGAGAAGTACCTGGTTTAAACTTGCAATTAAATGGATATACTTAAACAGTCAACCTTATCAGGGAGGGACGACTGGTTACTTATTAATCTCTTGCCAATCTCAGCAGAAGAGTTGCAGACGTGTGCCTGGGTCCAAACCTGATTGGACGCAGCCTTTTCGGTGGTATGATAGACAAGTAGGATAAAAAATATGATACAAGACCTCCACGTGTAAACTACAATGCAGGGCATCAACTTAGGGGGTTTGTACACAACAGAAAGTGTATTTTCGTTGATCCCTTTGCTCCTGGGGTAATACATGTTCTATGTAGACTGGCAAATACTAGCTGCGCACACCTTCCTTGTTGCACGTTTCCGCTTCAGACGTTGTACAAGAGATATGAAAATATCGAGGATATCCTCCATCTCATCGCTGCCGACACTGTCACTATACAGACGATGGTTAGCACATGTAAGTACACATCCAACGGGCAGACTAACCTTGAGTCATAACCGCTGGTCTCTTCATGATCGGTAGCAGTGGTTACAGGTTCGGCTTGTGCCACCCATACATCTGACTATCGCGATGGCGCACGGTGATGTATCAACAAATGAACAACGACTGCAGATACGGGGCACATACATATATATCAGGGGGAGAGTCGCGCGTCCATGATTGGCTATCTTCAAACGTTCATACTGTTAGACGGAGATTACATTTATACCGAATGATCGAACACACCTATCTCGTGAATGTCAGATTCTGATGAATCCGAATACTTATCATACTGTATACCAACAGCTTCCGCTGGTGGAATGACTGCGACGGTATTGGGGTTCTGCTGGCAAGTTCCCTACAGGCATATTAGTTAAACAGTTGGACAACGGGAACAGAGACCACGTACGAAACGAGTATCCGAAACTGAGAATTGACGAGTCAGTGAGTCACTGTCAACTGAAATAAAATTTGCCTAGATGAAGAATATCAGCATATCGATAAAGCGACGAAGGCTGTTCAGAGGTACAGTCAACCAATCCTGCGTCACCTCAGTTGCATTGTTAATGTCTGGTTGTTGACCTTGCGTGTAAAATGAACTGGGGAATGGCTCATTCCGTTTCTCCTGACCCCACAACCTTCTGGGCGTCGAAAAGTCTCTGGTCGATGATGAACCGGGTGAGGGGTCAAGGTCCATGTGTGGCATAACATCTGCGATAGACGACAAGGCATGAACCGGGGGAGGAAAACGCGTCTGCTCCTGAGCATATGCAGCATGAGTATTGTCTGTGGTGAAGTCAGGAGAATATTGAATCAAGGAAGAATTAGTTACGGACATGATTCTGGATTCGATCCATAATTCATCTGGTACTGACCCGATTCTCGGAGCATGTTGATTTCTGCGATGACACTTGCATCCTACAGAAGCAAAGGTCAGCATAACATACTCCAATATGTCATGATCACAAAGGAAATTGAACTGACATCGTTGTCATTGTCTGTGACTTCAACATTGCACCCGGTTGATAGTATCATCTGGCAGGATAGGATGTCCCTGCGATCCGGCATTTCTTTAGTAGTCACCAGACGCACCTCTTCGTCCAGTACAGGCGGGAATTCTCTGTTTGGAGCGGTCCACATTGATATTGTCCTGGTGGCGTCAATGAGGGGAGGGAACACGCGTCAGTCAGATTTCACTCGATAAAGAGGGAACTGTTAGAACCTGTCAGTAGCCGTGATATTTTCATACAGACATTCTGTTCTCTCCATGTATCGACCCGCCAGCTCTTGATGAAACGATACTACATTGGGTTGACCTAGAAAAAGTTGATGAGCCCCCTTGCCAAGTGATCGTAGATAATACTGACCTTCCGTGGCTTGCTGGTATGATGCGTCAGCAGGGATATCTATAACGTGTTGTGAATAATGCCAGAAGCAAGGAAACAAAGTATTCAGCAGCAGCTCTCGATGCTTACCAGTTGGTTGATCACAATACTTCTGCAACCAAATCAGTGGAAATAATCTCGTCTTTCAGTTACAACGGAAGCTCACTGGGTCAAGAGCACCATACAAGGAGCTATAAGCAATCGGAACAAAATGTTGTAGATGAGGAACGGGTAATGCGAAGCAGGCTTGGGCTTCTTCGATTTTACGGTCCATCTCATTTCTCCGGCGCGTGGAATGGAGAGCTTTGTAGAGCTTATCTTGCGATAGACGCTCCAAGGGTGTGACCTGGCTATACAAATTGTTGATGAGGGCTTCAGATACACGGAGCGCGGTCCTACGCAAATGGTGAGCTTACCGATACTGGGCATTGTCAGAATCGACACTTAACCATGCTCCGTCTTTTCCTGATGATAGTTGTCCGGGCATGGCTGAATGGTGGGAAGGCTTACACGACTGAGCAGCAAGCGCTTATAATACAAGATAAGTGACAATGCCATGGTAATCATGATAGTTGTCCCCCTGGGCTCTGTGACTGTCTCAGTGTCTGTCGATGATTACCCTTGCTGTCTCACATCATGTGACATCGTTCCCGAGAGTCAGTCGCTTTATGAATTGTAATCACTAGGTAACATTCATTATGCCGCCATGCTAGCGACAATACATCTCAGAATAACCAGGTCACCGGAACCGTTTGTCTGCATCAGCCCTGTTACGGATGTGGGACTCCGGGTTGTCTTATCCACCTTCCTGGTTACTGACTTAATCTTCTGATTGCAACCTAACATGGTTTCTTCTTTCTCCCTTGATTACGAATAATAATCTCAACGAAAAATGACAGGTACAGATCTGATGTAGATGTACTCGGTCTTAACGTTAGGTCTATATTCCCAATCCAAAATTTGTCCACTGGCAACTGTCATCCAGTGGGCATAGACGTTCTCCGGGGATTGAGAAATGACACCAGCACGGCTGTCCAAGTCCTGGCGACATTGAAATTTAAGGAATCTAGATCTCGGTGATCTACTTCTGTGTATGGATTGGTGCCTGAATATTGCTCTGTAAGCGGTAACAACTCTATGAATATCCCTGTCTCGGAAGCCAGCGTTTGTGTTTAATTATTCGTTGATGATGACGGTATGTATACACCTTAAAGGGGTGCAAGGCGACCCTCTTGTTGTCTCTGCTTTCATACTGAGTCATGTACTCAGAATTCGAATCTTTCCTCCTCAAATCCCATTACTGGGCAATTTCTCAATTATTCGATCAACTTCCACTTGACGATGTTATGAAATTGAGAGTGGTTTCCAGCACTTTTGCAACTATAGCACAGTCCTACTTACAACGGAAGTACGACCACCACGCTTTCTTTTCCAAATGGTTCCCCAACACAAGGGAATTCCGTCGAATCCTTCATTTGAGTGGCGGAGTTGTGAGCGGATCCCTGGCATTGCAATTTCTTGGTCGGGTTGAATATTCTGAGAGTGATATGGACATTTATGTTCGTGTTGGCGGTCTGCGAATCCTCCACCGTTGGATAATTCAAAGTGGATATGTTGCCTTCACCAAGACCAGTGGTCACGTCCACCACGATGAATACTTGGATGTCAATGTATCTGCCAAGAAAGTGGTTCAAACTAGGTCTTCAGCAGCACAACCGCTTCTTGGTGTCTTCAACTTTAAGACCAACCCAGTGCTTATACAACAAGGACTTCGTACTATCGAAAGGATAGTCCAGATAATAGTTGTTGACACTGACCCAATTAGCCACATTTTGTTCCATTTTCACTCAAGTGCGTCAACGCGGTATATGTCAGCCATTCTCACCAAATTGATAGTCTTCCTTCAGCCGCAGTTATGAACTTTATAACGGCTGACACAGCTGTGTCTATATTCCCTCGGCAAACATTGATTGACTTCGAATCCTATACTATGATATCGCCAGTACCTGGGTCCAAATGGGTACGAAAATACGAAAATCGAGGCTACAGAATTATCTACAACCAAAACATTGAAAGCGCATCTACACCTATGAAGTCATATCGGCATACTTTTGACAGACACTGCTTTCAAATGCACTTCTCTCGTGAGTGTAGAACCACTCGTTAACAACAGATCTGACAAGTAACATGTTCCTCAGGCATCGCATATCCAGAAATGCCTGTATACGGTCGGGTCAAACGGCTTGTGGTCTCCATTTCAAAAACTCAGGCGTCTGAGAATTCCCAGAATGGCACTATGAAGCACGCTCTCTCAATGAAGCGGTGTTTCATGAAGCCATCAATCCGACCTCTCATGGCCAGACCCATTCACTATATCGAGGATAATTAAGATAGTTATACATACCAAGGCATCTTATGGTACATATTTCAATATAAAATACATTTATCTCATTCATTCGAGAATTTGTATGTGCCTATTGGTTGTAACCCTGACACAAACAAGGAATGTACTTAATTGACCGTTGATATGTACTGTTCCATTTCGCCCGTATGTTCATGGGGTGTGACGCGTTACGCACTAAGTTCATTTGGCAGTTGGTTGAAGGTTCACTTGGGGAGATGAAGTATGACAGGCTTGCTATAGGTTCACTGCGCCGTTATTGTGTTGAAAGTTCGCGCCACTAGAGCCTGGCGCATCAATACGTACATGACGCGGCGGCTGGTATGTGAGCGCCACTTTAGTCTGCAGGATGATGGCACTGTTGCGCGGACATCAACTGCCGAAAGATTGATTTTCGACAATTTCGTCAAGATGAAGATTACTAGTCTTGCCTGGGCCATTCAAAAAAGGAAAGACCCGACGTACGAAGAAGATTCCGGCCTCGCATTGCAAGGGGGCAATACAGGAGGAAGAAAGGAGTCCTCTAGATATGTTTTTACCCGATTTCTGAAGGGTTTTAGACTTCATATACAATTTAGTTCATGGGCTCTCATGGCGGGTCACGAAAGCCTATAGGTTCAGTTTACGAGGCGCTGTGATGGGTGACGTGAACATACAGTCGAAATGGTTCAGTAATTTGAACACTGGGGGCGGTAGACAGACTGTACCATTTCGACGACATATTCAAATCACGCATTACAGAGGGTCGCAAACTAGGGAAAATGCGGCCATCTCCGTCAACATGTTTTGAGAAAATTTAGTCACTATTACGCACACAATGGGCTAACGAACTAATTTCTGGTCAAGTTCACGACGTCAAGCATCACACCCCGTGAACGTGTGGTCGGAACGGTACAGCCAATATCAAAGTTTGTATCTACGTAAGGAACATCGCCTGAACCAGTCTCCCAGCGTTTCTGTACCACTTTCCATTGGCGAATGCACGATTTCAACCCGACGGGAGAGACGTAGTCCTCTGGGGTAATTGAACGACTATGATTAAGATATATTTAGATTTTCTTAAAATGAGCTCAGCTCAGTGAGAAGATTCATACCTGTTTGGCAAGAATAGACTCCATGATTGGTATCTCCAGACTTGGTCCAGCTACAATTACACAATCAATCAAATCATCAAACCGACAACCGTACCATATCTCACCATGGAATACGTCTCAAAGGCCCATCCACTCGGCGTCTTGACCCATGAGCTGCGATTGAGTCCCAACTCTTGTAGGTACGGTAGCGACGACCAGAAGTGTTTTCCTACAGCCTCGGGTATAGATTGCTGACCCTGTATCTCATCACGGAGTGGCATGATGGACCGAAGGTTTCCGCGCAACTCCAGCTTGCGTAAAGCTTTATTAGGGATCTGGATTGTCCAACCAAGATCTACATCCTTGATTAGCTGACATCCTCAGCCGAATGAGCATACATATGTCCTGACGTGAGCAAAATCCGTCACTCACATGGCCGCCCACCGAGAAGACTCGCAAGTCCAGTTCCTCCAAGTTAGGATTGATTTCGTAAAATGTCCATAGCAATCGTACAAGGTCGTCGCTGTTTGCTATGAAGACAGGGATTGACAACGTTCTCAGTGTGTTGCACGCGCTCTTTCCACTTTGAATACTCCAAATGTTTCTGGCAGCAGTAACTCCGGTGATCCCCATTATTGTTGTACATCTGATCGACTTCACCAGACGCCCGTGTAACAGCTTCAATAGTAGATGGTTCCCAGAAACCTCCAAATCTCTGAGTTCTTGCAGTGCTAACGCCGTATCCGGAGATCTGTCTTGTACAGCTACCAAAGTCGGGATTTCGGATGTTTTGTAACGGCGAATCAGTCCAGCCCTTGAGAGAAACATAAATAAAATATCCCCGCTATGACCTTCGCACGCGAGGCTCAGCGATTTGATTCGATGCATGAGTCGAAACAAGGCACAAAGTCGAGGGTTTGCCTTTGCCATCATGTACATCCTTGTATTTCTGATTGTGAGCTTTCGTATCAAGTTGCACCGAATACGCCGATCATGATCGGACGAATTGACGAGCGACCTGATGAAAGAAAGAATGACTCCATTGTGTAGAACGATTTCCCTATACAATGACCTCTCCGCAACAGCACCGAGGTAATGACAGGTAGTCATGAGCGCAAAGCAGACATCTGGCGTAGCATATAGCCCAATGTGCTCGATAATTTCTACGGGTAAGTTGTTCAGCATATGGAATGAATCTCAGCCCATAATAGAAATTCTCTCTCTCGCTCATTAAATAAGTTTTTCGAGCCATGTAAAGGTTTTGACGATCCGAAGTGTGGTCTATCTTCCAGAATCCGACATACAGGTATCTCGCATCTCACCGAATCTTATCTTGATACATAGCCGTCATTTTTCGATTTGAATAAGATCTCGGGCATAGATGGAGTTCATAGGACATATAAATTCTCAATTCATTATTGATTAAAGATTCCTGGAAGTGTTAGACACCGCTAAGACGCAGCGGAGACATCGGCAGACGCTTCCGAAATACTGTCGGTATCCTGGGTTGCCTGGCCAATGGTCATATAAACTTCGAGAAATCTATATATTGGCAGTGCCAAATCTCCGATAAGTGATCTCGGCTACCAACCTGCAAAAATCACAGACCTCTTGACCAAGAAGGCAATAAATGGCGCCAAGCCAAGTGGCACACTGTTCATCCTCGGCCAGTTAGGCGCCGCACGGTGATAACATGCAAGGACAATGTTTCCTTCCCATTGGATATTAAAGCAGGACAATATGGCCTTGTTAATGGGCGCTTGACCGTTACCACTCGAAATGAGAATCCGCCAGTCATTGATTAACTTGATGCCTGTGCCGGGTATTTCGAGTAGCTTGATACTGAGGGCCCCATTGGGAAACAGTTCTTGAACCGCAAGGTGATCACATGTGCTTCCAGCCTGAGCCGCCAGAAAGACGCCCCGTGTTGGACCTCCAGTAGCAAAAATGAACGCTCGACAGAGGCCCGGGCCACTTTCCTTGTGATCAAATGAGATGTACCCCAAAAGGCAAGGCAAAAATAATATACTCTTTCATGCTTGTTACTCAACTCCTTCAAGCCGTCTTGATCTGTGATGTCCTCATGGTGTATGCGATCGTGAGGAGCCTTTCCTTCATGTTCAAGTATAGCATCGTACTGGGCCCATAAGTAGGATTGCGACATGAAGGGCGAATTGTTGCCTCCACTGAGGCTGCGAAGGCGCTTAAGTAGAAACCCCAGTTGCAAGTCAGTTCGGTTGTGACAATTTTAAAATACAATATTCAATATCATAGTATTATACAATGAGCATAAGTCTGACATTCAGTAAATTGAACTATTGAATGAGCATTCATCCGCCTTTGTTACATATTAGTAGTATTATTATTTTCTAGTTTATCTCCACGCCATAGTGATTGTGAGTGGTCTGTTTCGAAGGCATTCCCAGGCGCTGTGGCCAGAGGTAAGTGACCATCCGGTATAATATGTTCTAAAAACTCCATACCTCCACACGTACGGCTGAGAGACTCGTAGATACGCATCCAATGCCGTGGTTCTCGAGCGCCAATCAAGTACTTCAAATGATTCCCCCGGTGGAAATGGCCTAGATGTAATTCTCACAGCTATACATCTCACTCAGCTACAGTAGCTTACAAGGTTGACAAAGTGATACTCACGCCAATCGGAATCATTAAATCGGACCGTCCAGCAATGACAGTCGGCAATGTACCTCAATCCGAGCTCAACTCCCTTGAGAATCCAATATGTATTACCAATTATCCTCAGGCCGCTTTGTCTTGCGTATTCTTCCATCCAAGTTTTACCGCTCCACACGTCGTTATCTGATGGGAGATAGCTGTTTCTGGAGACAAGAGAGCACCCCCTGACGAATGTCGTCCTAGGAAACAAGGATACGGCACCCGTACAGGATATAAAGTTCATCAGAGCAGCTTTGAAAGAACAGAGACAGTCATTATGAAAGCCATGTTTTGGACTTCAAAAATTGGGCATACTCACTGGAGTGTTGCGATAGGACGTAAAGATGAGGATCACAATGTACGGAATGCAAAATGACAGCTCGGAAACCAATCAGACCAGGCTTGATTCTATATGGTCTCTGGAGCACATATTGCTGGGATTCGTAATGCTCCTCCGATGCAAACCTGTCACCTGTCGCAAATTCCTCCGGCAGACGACTGTCTCGCGCTACCTGACGCCGAAAGCTTCCATACCCTTGTGCGGTTTTATATCCGTGATCGAAAAAGAAGTCTCCAAAGGTCACCGTTGCATGGCCAGAGGGTACTGCAATGTCAAGGCGATCAGGATAGGCGGGACTGGCACGGTCAAAGAATAGCAGAACCGCGGGGCCAAAAATTAATGCAGAAGACTGTCGCATGAGGGTTCGAAGATTACCAATGTACAAGGGGTTGATGTATCCGGCCAAGAATGATTCCAGGCTCCATGCGTTAACGGAGTAATATTTCATAGCTATCCGCAACTTGGTGTTTGTCTGTCCTAATCGTACCAGGCTTTGAGGGTCCGCAAAGGAACACAGGTACCATAACAATTTCGGATCGGCTGATAGAAGTAGTATCTCTAAGGGTGAATATGAGTGCTCATTCGCGATCATGTTCACGATATGGTCGATTGGCATGGTATTGGAGCTCCGCCAAGGTCCTTCGGGATTGTCGCTAAGTAGATCATCAACATTTAGAATATTCCGCAGCGGAGTTTGTCCCGCCTCCATGTGGACAGGACTCAAGCAGAGGAAGAAGAGGATATATGCTAGGTCTATAATCTTTATACGTACACTCATGTTGGTGATCACGCTCTCTCACGTCCATTTAATTTATGTAGACATTGTTGAGTTCTCGTCAAGCTCTGGCAACTCCAAATTCCGGGTTCCTTAGGTACACTTGTGTCACGAAATTTAAACGTTGCAATGAACCGTTCCAGAATACTGAAATGCGCTTCTCTCACACCATGTTCATCATATGTTGTGTGCTCTGGGACCGAAAGTAGATACTCATCTCATTCTCTCATCGGCAATCGAAAGCCTGACAGTCCGGGGATCAATTTCAAGTAGAAGCGGTGTTCCCATCGGCCATCAGCTGACTTCCAACAGCGTCACAATCGACATCGTTGGAGCGTTCCGATTCCCGAAATCATGATCCTGCTTGCAGTAGGACTACTGGCGCATACCGTCTCGTTGTCAATGGATTCCTTGGATTCAAAGACGAGCTCAACGTAAACTCTGAAAGCTCCGCGCAACTCAATGCCGCAACCGCTGCGACCCCTTTGACAGAATTCCGTTGAGCCTCAGGACCTGTTCTACTCTCGTCAACCTGCTGTAGCCAACAGCCTCATGAAAGGCGACGCCTTTACCCGCTAACAGAAAGGATTCAGGTTGCGCAGATGTATAAATGGGTTCTCTTAGCTGAGTTATCCATATCTATCCATTCAACCTCCTCAGCAAATAGTCCCTTCATCAAATACGAATGACAACCAGATTGTGATCAAGCGCGGTACGTTTACAGTTTTTCAGGTCTAACAAAACTTCTTACCTTCGTGTAGATGGGTTAGTTTCTTTTTGCACATGCATGGGTGGTACACTCACGATTAAGTTTTGTTCCAGGCGTAAACAAGTTTACAGTCGCTCAAAGGTATGCACACATCGTCGCGGGTGAGATATTTGAGGGGCTCACACATCATCATGATTCTTTAGCTTGAAACGAGGTTGTCCAAGGCAAGTCTCCAACGGACGTTCTGAATTTTTGCTTCCGGTGCTCATAGCGTGCTTTCAGCTGGTCAAGTTAGACCAAAGGTGTTTTGTTGATACAGCCCGGTAAGAGTGCTGCTGGCGTATCGCTTTGCTACATTCATAACCCCGGTGCTTTCACCTAGGATTATCCACGATGTGGAAAGCATTCTCCTTGCGACGACCCATACATCGATGTTGGATGTGAGTATCCTGTCTGCTTTGTTTGAACAATTGTTGATTAAAACTAAACGCTACCAGCCTGTCATGGCAGAGGCCAACGGCCAAACTTGCGATCCTTCACCCAACATACGATACAGTTGCAGGTCAGATTGAGATTGCGTGCATCAGGAATGTTACGCCCGACAAGTTCTCGGATTCGTGCAAGCGCCTCGCGGCTCATCGTGAGTATGCTGTACAACCATATGCTGTTCTCAAACTCACGTAAATTCATAGCCAACCCCGTTCTGACCGATAATTCATGCACGACCTTGCACGAAACCAGGAGTATATAGATATTATGGTTGAGGGAGCATGCGCACCGCCTTATTCATAGTAAGTCTCGGATTTCTAACCGTTACATGGTCATTCATTCCGTACGCTCCCCAGTGCAACCTTACAAGACATGCAATCAAACATGCTGCTCCGTAAAAATGGGGCACTCGTTGAGCGCCCAGAATATGCGTTCATGCGAGTTGCTATTGCCTTGTACGGACAGGATGCTGTCCGGATCGTGAACACCTTCGAACAAATCTTGCACCAGTACTACGTTCTCTCTCCTGCGACCATGGCTCATGCCGGGACCCGTGAACGGAAACATGAACAGCTCATACTCTGTTTATCTCGACTCCTCTATTCGCCCTACTTCGATTTTCTCCTCTCTTCAACAAACTGCTGCCATTGCCGGCGCTGGAGGCTCTATAGGTGTCAATTTTAACAATATTCCTAGTACTGGGTCAGTTTCCTTTGTATGTGACACTATATGAGATAACTAACAGCCAATTTCTCACAGCGCCAACGTTGATGGTGTGCCCTCCATTGGTGTCCCGCCACTGCTCAATCTGTATAATGCCGCTGCGACGGTCACTTCCTGCGAATTCAACAAGAAACACCCCGTCATCACTGGGTACCTCCAACCATGGCATGCCGACGTCATATCCGTCCTGGACTTGATTCGAACTCACGGCCCTTCAAGTC